>WNWK01011045.1:0-66701 GCA_009830355.1 Cherax destructor | reverse complement strand
TATAAGAACATAAGAACATAAGAAAGGAGGAACACTGCAGCAGGCCTGTTGGCCCATACTAGGCAGGTCCTTCACAATCCATCCCACTAACAGAATAATTGCTCAACCCAATTTTCAATGCTACCCAAGAAATAAGCTTTGACAATTCTACCCACTCATGCGCGAGTCCCACTCAATGGTTATCTAGATGGCTTCTAATAATATCAGCTATAATTGACTCTAGTAATTTGCCTACAATTGAGGTCAGGCTTATTGGGCAGTAGTTTGACGGTAGTGACTTGTCCCCTGCTTTAAAAATAGGAATTACATTAGCCATCTTCCACATATCAGACACTACACCTGTTTGAAGAGATAAATTAAAAATGTTAGATATTGGTTCACAGAGTTCCATTTTGCATTCCTTAAGAACCCTTGCAAAAAGCTCATCAGGACCCGGCGATTTATTTTGTTTCAGTCGGTCCAGCTGTTTCATAATCATTTCGCTAGTGACTGTGATATTACATAATTTATCATCTTCTGGGCCTCTGTAAAAATTAATTACTGGGATATTATTAATGTCTTCCTGTGTGAAAACTGAGAGAAAATAATTATTAAAAATAGAGCACATATCATTCTCCTTGTCAGTAAGTTGCCCAAAGTTATTTTTAAGGGGACCTATCTTATCCTAACTTTTGTTCTATAAACCTGGAAAAAACTTTTGGGTTAGTTTTGAATCCCTAGCAACTTTAATTTCATAGTCCCGTTTAGCTTTTCTTATTCCCTTTTAACGTCCCTCTTAATGTCAGTATACTGATTTATAAGATGACCCTCACCTCTTTTATGCGCCTATAAATTCCTTTCTTCTGCCCTAAAAGATATTTGAGCCTATTATTCATCCATTTTGGGTCATTTCTACTTGATCTAATTTCTTTATACGGGATAAATGTTCTTTGGGCAGCCTGTATAGTGTTAAGAAAACTGTCATATTGATACCTCTCTTCTTCACCCCAGTCCACAGTTGATAAGTGTTCTCTAAGTCCATTATAATCTGCTAAGCGAAAATCTGGGACCATTACTGAATTATCCCTACTATCATACATCCATTCAATGCTAAAGGTAATTGACTTGTGGTCGCTTGAGCTGAGTTCCTCTGTAATTTCTAAATTATTAACAAGGGTTTCCTTGCTTGCCAGAACCAAGTCAAGTAGGTTATTTCCCCTTGTAGGTTCTGTTACAAACTGCTTCAAAAAGCAATCCTGAACTACTTCTAAAAAGTCGTTAGATTCTAAATTCCCTGTCATGAAATTCCAATCAATCTGACGGTACTCGGGAGTTTGTTTCACTCATCCACAACTCTATTACCAAACAAGTGCTTTCCTTTATAAGAACATAAGAAAGGAGGAACACTGCAGCAGGCCTGTTGGCCCATACTAGGCAGGTCCTTCACAATCCGTCCCACTAACAGAATATTTGCTCAACCCAATTTTCAATGCTACCCAAGAAATAAGCTTTGACAATTCTACCCACTCATGCGCGAGTCCCACTCAAATCCAACCCCTCTCACTCATGAATTTATCCAACCTAAATTTGAAACTACCCAAGGTCCTAGCTTCAATAACCCTACTAGGCAGACTGTTCCACTCATCAACTACCCTATTTCCAAACCAATACTTTCCTATATCCTTTCTAAATCTAAACTTATCTAACTTGAATCCATTATTGCGGGTTCTCTCTTGGAGAGATATCCTCAAGACCTTATTTATATCCCCTTTGTTAATACCCATTTTCCACTTGTATACCTCGATCATGTCTCCCTCATTCTACGTCTTACAAGTGAATGTAATTTTAGGGTCTTCAATCTTTCTTCGTAAGGAAGATTTCTAATGCTATGTATTAATTTAGTCATTCTACGCTGAATGTTTTCTAACGAATTTATGTCCATTCTGTAATATGGAGACCAGAACTGAGCTGCGTAATCTAGGTGAGGCCTTACTAATGATGTATAAAGCTGTAATATAACCTCTGGACTTCTGTTGCTAACACTTCTTGATATAAATCCCAGTAATCTATTTGCCTTATTACGTACGCTTAGGCATTGCTGTCTTGGTTTAAGGTTGCTGCTTACCATCACCCCCAAGTCCTTCTCGCAATCTGTATGGCTAAGTTCTACGTTATTTAACTTATAAGTGCTTGGGTTATGGACACTCCCGAGCTTCAGAACCTTGCATTTATCTACATTGAACTGCATCTGCCACTTTTCTGACCACGAATTAAGTTTGTCTAAATCTTCCTGAAGTTCTATGACATCTATGTTTGAATCAATTATCCTACCTATCTTCGTGTCGTCGGCGAATTTGCTCATATCACTAGTAATTCCCTCATCAAGGTCATTGATATATATTATAAATATCAATGGGCCTAAGACTGATCCCTGTGGAACACCACTTGTTACAAGTCCCCATTCGGATTTAACCCCATTTATGCACACTCTCTGCTTCCTATTGGTGAGCCATGACTCGATCCATGACAGCACTTTTCCCCCAATGCCATGAGCTGCCACTTTCTTTAACAGTCTCTGGTGCGGTACTCTATCAAAAGCCTTACTAAAGTCTAAATAAACAATATCGAATTCTTTATCGTGATCAACAGCCTCAAAAGCTTTACTGAAGAAGGTTAATAAATTAGATAGGCAGGAACGGCCCCTCGTGAATCCATGCTGGGTATCATTAATCAAATTATGGTTATCTAGATGGCTTCTAATAATATCAGCTATAATTGACTAGTAATTTGCCTACAATTGAGGTCAGGCTTATTGGGCGGTAGTTTGACGGTAGTGACTTGTCCCCTGCTTTAAAAATAGGAATTAGATTAGCCATCTTCCACATATCAGACACTACACCTGTTTGAAGAGATAAATTAAAAATGTTAGATATTGGTTCACAGAGTTCCATTTTGCATTCCTTAAGAACCCTTGCAAAAGCTCATCAGGACCCGGCGATTTATTTTGTTTCAGTCGGTCCAGCTGTTTCATAATCATTTCGCTAGTGACTGTGATATTACATAATTTATCATCTTCTGGGCCTCTGTAAAAATTAATTACTGGGATATTATTAATGTCTTCCTGTGTGAAAACCGAGAGAAAATAATTATTAAAAATAGAGCACATATCATTCTCCTTGTCAGTAAGATGCCCAAAGTTATTTTTAAGGGGACCTATCTTATCCCTAACTTTTGTTCTATAAACCTGGAAAAACTTTTGGGTTAGTTTTTGAATCCCTAGCAACTTTAATTTCATAGTCCCGTTTAGCTTTTCTTATTCCCTTTTAACGTCCCTCTTAATGTCAGTATACTGATTTATAAGATGACCCTCACCTCTTTTATGCGCCTATAAATTCCTTTCTTCTGCCCTAAAAGATATTTGAGCCTATTATTCATCCATTTTGGGTCATTTCTACTTGATCTAATTTCTTTATACGGGATAAATGTTCTTTGGGCAGCCTGTATAGTGTTAAGAAAACTGTCATATTGATACCTCTCTTCTTCACCCCAGTCCACAGTTGATAAGTGTTCTCTAAGTCCATTATAATCTGCTAAGCGAAAATCTGGGACCATTACTGAATTATCCCTACTATCATACATCCATTCAATGCTAAAGGTAATTGACTTGTGGTCGCTTGAGCCGAGTTCCTCTGTAATTTCTAAATTATTAACAAGGGTTTCCTTGCTTGCCAGAACCAAGTCAAGTAGGTTATTTCCCCTTGTAGGTTCTGTTACAAACTGCTTCAAAAAGCAATCCTGAACTACTTCTAAAAAGTCGTTAGATTCTAAATTCCCTGTCATGAAATTCCAATCAATCTGACTAAAGTTAAAGTGCCCTAGAATTACTACGTTATCGTGTCTTGTGGCCTTAACAATTTCCTCCCAAAGTAGTCTCCCTTGTTCCCTATCTAAGTTTGGAGGACGGTAAATCACGCCTAAAATCAATTTTTCACACCCCTCTGAAAATTCTATCCAGACAGACTCTGTATGTGTTAATTCAGACTTTATACCCGTTTTTATGCAACAATTTAAATGATCCTTCCTGAATCCGAATTTTTCCAACTTAAAACCATTGCTGAGAGTCCTGTCAATACTAGATATTTCTAGCACGCTATTTACATCCCATTTATTAAATCCTGTTTTCCATTTATACACCTCAATCATATCCCCCTTAATTCTACGTCTTTCTAGAGCGTGCAGATTCAGGGTCCTCAGTCTATCCTCATAAGGAAGATTTCTGATACATGGGATCAACTTTGTCATCCTCCTTTGTACGTTTTCTAGTGCATTTATATATAACAAGTAGAGCTCTACAAGGGTCAGTATTGGGACTGGTACTGTTTCTGGTATATGTAAATGACATACCAGAAGTGACTGTCAGATGTATTTCTGTTCACTGATGTGAAGTTAATGAGAAAACCAGGGAGAGAAGTAAAAACTACAACTGGGCTGGACGAACGACAGGACTGGTTACTTATGACAGCGTATGCAGCATCAACATGGCCCTCACGCCTCATACAGCAGGTCAAGAAGTTGGAGAAATTGACAAGACTAGTCTCGGAGCTAAAGGAAAAGATCTAAAACTGATGACATCAGAGGATATTTACTATTACATTTATGGATGAGTGCTAAACCCATAGGAGTCATACAGCACACGGGAATGAGAAGCATTCAGATTCGATCTAAGGAAAAGGAAAGCAGGTCTAGTTGCTTGGATCAAGAGCCCCTCACCGAGATCAAGGAACCTCCATTGAGGGGACATTAGAGGATAAAATATCAAGGGAAAACATAACTTCACACATAATATTCAAGGGACTCGTAAGGATGAACAGGGATTGCTGAAGAGGTCAGAAACAGGTACACAACACCACAGTTGGAAGTTGTAGATAATTCACAAAGATGTCTGAAAGTATTTATTTAGGCTTACGGTAGTCAGAAAAAAGAATGACCCGGACGAAATAGGGGCGGAGGCAGGCTCATACAATTTTACGAATGGTTTAGTATGGCAGACGAGGCTAGAAGGGAGTAAACCCAGAAAGCAGCAAACTGAAGAGCAGAGCCAAGAGCTGAAGCTCGATCCCACAAACGCAACTCGATAAGCAAACACACAAACAGGCAAGCACGCACACACCCTTATTGTTGTCAGGAAGTGGAGCAATTTGGAGAGTGAAGTAGTAGAGGCAGGGAGTGGGCCTAATAGCTACCAGCGAAAAGGCGGGACCAGGAGCTACGACTCGACCCCTGCAGCCACATATACTTGAGTACATATACCCTTCTGGTACTGAATTCGTGGCATGGATTCAACAAGGTACTTTAGCATTCGTAAGAATTTAAGAAAGGAAGAACACTGCAGCAGGCCTACTGGCCCATAATAGTCAGGTCGTTTTCAAACCCAAACAAAAATATTTACCCAAACCATTTTCAATGCTACCCAAGGAATAAGCTTTGATAACCCTGTTAATTCAGCATTTGGGTTTCATTGTCAAAAGGTTTCACATGCTCAGTAGGTTTCTTAGAGATTCTGGTCCACGTTTGTCAACAGTTTATCATTCGTGTAGTATATACTGTGATAACCCCATTTATAGGCAGGCGTGCCTGAGAGGTCTCTCACACCCTTGACTAGACCTAGGGGGACAGGCCGGGCTCCGCCACGTACTTCAATATATCGCCTCCATAACAGTTCAGCAGCTGGTTTCTTGCTACAATCACTTCTTATATCGAACCCTAACAAATGACAGTATCACGCAGTTGCTGCAGATTTGTCTGCTGCAAATGGTTCTCAAGACGTAGAATGAGGGGATAGATTTAGATTAGATTTTGCCACCGAAGTGGCTAGTTTATTGTGCACCCCATATCCATCCTGTGGACGGCAGCGCAAGTAGAATGAGGGGAGACATTACTGAAGTGTATATATGTAATTGGACGATGGGCACAGACCAGGCCGTGGGGCCGTTGACCGCCGAAACCCTCTCCAGGTATAAATAAGGTTCTGGGGATATTCCTTCAAATTGGATAAATTTAGATTTAGGAAGGATATAGGAAAGTACTGGTTTGGAAAAGAGTAGTCGATGAGTGGAACAGTCTACTAGTAGGGTCATTGAAGCTAAAACCTTGGGTAGTATTACGACCAAGGTAATCAAGGCCTGTAAACCTGGTCGTAATGGGACTTGGAGCTTATAAACACAGCAGTAATCTTTGAATTGTATTTTCCTTCACCAAGTATGAATAGATGTATTTACACTTATATACACTATGTACAGCAGTAGGAAATATAAGTGTACAACACGGTAAGTCAAGGCAACAACAGCCAGAGAGAGACAACCCTGCTGAACCAGCAGTATGAGAGTGACAAGAATTGACTGTGAGTGACACCACATCACATCAGCAATTGTCCGACTCAGCTTATGATTGGTTAATGAACTCAGGTACTGATATAACAATGGGGCCCCTAAAATCGTTAAACCCTTAGCACCTGGTTCGCTGGTTGGGAGGAAACCTATATGGGAGTGTGTATATACGCCGAATAATTGCAACGTACTCTTTGCATGCCACAGGTAGCTTCAAATATAGGTTACATGAATACATGAGTGAGAGGGGTTGGATTTTGAGTGGGACTTGCACTCGAGTTGATATGGTTATCAAAGCTTATTCCTTGGGTAACATTATTATTATTATTATTATAATAAAAGAAAAGCGCTAAGCCTGCAAGTGTCATACAGCACATTGGGTAACATTAATAATGGGTTGGGCGAATACTTATTAGTGGGTTTGGGTTTGACATTATTATTATAATCATGGAGAATGCTAAACAGTAGGATTATACAGCGCCTATGGGGGGATGGAAGGTATTCAGGGCTTAATTCAGGGAACTGGAGCACCGGCCATGGTTACCATGGCCGGTGACACATCCTACGCTACTCTGAGAACTCTCTCCCTGCTTTAGTTGCTCTCTTACAACATTGCATAACTCCTGATGACGCACTGAGAAGTGTGAAAGTACTTGAGCTAAAGATTTCCAACTCCCCCGTGGCTTGTCTTGCATAGTTAAGATCGCCCGTCTGTGATTGTTTGCAATATATATATATATATATATGTTGGTGGATGAATTTGGTAGGGTATGTAAAAGAACAAAATTAAAAGTGAATTTAGCAAAGAGTAAGGTGATGAGGATAAAAAAATTAGGTGACGAAAGATTGGATATCAGATTGGAGGGAGAGAGTATGGAGGAGGTGAATGTATTCAGATATTTAGGAGTGGACGTGTCAGCAGATGGGTCTATGAAAGATGAGGTGAACCATAGAATTGATGAGGGGAAAAATGTGAGCGGTGCATTTAGGAGTCTGTGGAGACAAAGAACTGTCCATGGAAGCAAAGAGGGGAATGTATGAGAGTATAGTTATACCAACGCTCTTATATGGGTGTGAAACATGGGTGGTGAATGTTGCAACAAGAAGGCTGGAGGCAGTGGAGATGCTATGTCTGAGGGCAATGTGTGGTGTGAAAATTAGGAGAAGGTGCGAGATTACCAAAACTATTATCCAGAGGGCTGAGGAGGGGTTGTTGAGGTGGTTCAGACATGTAAAGAGGCTGGAACAAAATAGAATGACTTAGAGTGAATAAATCTGTAGTGGAGGGAAGGCGAGGTAGGGGTCTGCCTACGAAAGATTGGAGGTGGTAAAGGAGTTTTTTTGTGCAAGGGGCTTGGACTTCCAGCAAGCATGCGTGAGAGTGTTTGATAGGAGTGAATGGAGACAAATGGTTTTTAGGACTTGACGTGCTGTTGGAGTGTGAGCAAGGTAACATTTAGGAAGGGATTCAGGGAAACCGGTAGGCCGGACTTGAGTCCTGGAGATGGGATGTACAGTGTCTGCACTCTGAAGGAGGGGTGTTAATGTTGCAGTTTTATAACTGTAGTGTAAGCACGCCTCTGGCAAGATAGTGATGGAGTGAATGATAAAGGTTTTTCTTTTTCGGGCCACCCTGCCTTGGTTGGAGACGGCCGATGTGTGTGGACTTTATTCAATGTTATTACCTACGTTTGAATATGAGTAACACCAGGAAGAAAAATAAATTAGGCACCCTCTAAAGCCTAGGTCATGGAAGCGGGGAAAGTTACCCAAAATGAGGTAAAAATGAAATCTCGGGGGTTGAGGGGAGGGGGGGGGGGGGTAAATAATGAAGGCTCGATAAACATTTAAATAAAATTGCACAAAAAAATATTATTTACCTAGCTAGGCTAATTATGAAAGTTATATTTTTTCAAACAAATAATTTTTCTTAATAAAGTAAAAAATCTAATTACCACTATAATTAACTTAAAAACAAAGTACTGAAATCCGTTGAACGCTGAAGACAGTTTCCAAATTGCTCTGACATCAAAAAACCTTAATTTTGATGTATCAAAAATGAAACATTTCTCTAAACCCTGAAGTGAAAATATTTGCAATGAAATTCTTTGGTTCCCTAATGAGATTTTTGTTAAATTTATTACTAATTTTTATTTTATGCAGTTTATTTTTCATTTTATTAATTTTGTTTTATTTTTAGTGGCTTTATCGCGTATTAAAGATATAAACCTTGTTAGAAGTGATGAAGGTCACAGGATCGAATTATTATAATAAAAAAGAAGGGCTAAAACCTACAAGGGTCATACAGCCTCAGGACTGAAACGTTTTCTAATAAACATGTTCTAGTGTTTGCTTACGTGTTTTTTTTTTAAACCATCGCATATAATACATACTTTTCAGCTTGTATAACTGTATTTTCCATGTCATTGGATTCAATAAACTATTTTGAATTTGAATGTTCCTTGTGTTTTCCTAATTCTGTTGACGTTCAAGTCTAGTGGGTAATTTCGCTGTACACAAATTTGTTTTGGTCTAATACCCAAAAAAGTTCTCCGACCTTCGCAAAGGTATCTTCTTACTTGGGATACATATATAAGGTTCTCTGGGATCATATATGTATATTAAAATATCTAACACAGTTCTGGCCTACATTCTAAATTACGGTTTTAAAAGTATATCACAGATCCATGAATGATTGTGCCGTGTCACTTCATGGCCCGTCAGAAATAACCATTTTGATAGTAAAATCTTGTGATTTTGGCTTAAATAGCAACGCTCTTCTTGCCGAATAAGACAAGCGAAAATTTGTGTATGCAATAATTTAGCAAAAATCATTCTGAACTTAACGAAAAAAAAAAATATTTCATTGTGTTTGTTTATTATTAAATTATTGTAAACGTATCTAAAATATATTTACTTGGATTAGGCTAAATTAAACTGAGATTGTTATAATAAGGTTAGGTAAGTTTTCTAAGGTTCTTTTGGCACAAAATTATTAATTTTTACACTAACATAAATGAAAAATAAATATCTTTAAACGTATAAGAGAATTTTTTTAGAAAGGACTTAATTTTAAATGAATTCTTGCTAATTGACCAGTTTTACCTATTCGGCTCATTATATATATATATATATATATATATATATATATATATATATATATATATATATATATATATATATATATATATATATATACACATAAAGGAGAGCGTCAAACCAGGTGATCAGGCTCGAACCAAAAAAAGGAAAGGATAAATCAATTTCTTTGGATCAAGAGTTCTTCGCAAGCACTAAGAAACTAAGAAACCTCCCTTGTAGGTAAAGTTACTTCTTGCTCTAACCCTGTAAAATAACATGTAGACCTGGGTATCTACTCAATGTGATGTATTACCTTTTGATAATAAAGGTGCCCCGTGGCCAAGTGGCAAAACCTCTCGCTTCACAAGGCGAGAGGGTCCGGGTGGTTCGATTCCCGGCGAAGGGGTGGAAACATCGGACGTGTTTCCTTACACCGGTTGCCCATTTTCACCCATCAGTAAAATGGGTACCTGGGTGTTAGTCGATTGGTGTGGGTCGCATCATGGGACAAAACCGACCAAATTTGCCTGAAATGCTCTGCGTAAGAAGCGGCTTTCTATATAGCAGTATGTCATTGATGTCAGCTAGGACTGTATACCTTGCACATGTACTTGTAGTAAATAAAGATATTATATTATTATTTATTTATTTATTAACACATCGGCCGTTTCCCAAGGCATTTTGGCCCGAAAAAGAAAAACTTTCATCATCATTCACTCCATCACTGTCTTGCCAAAGGCATACTTACACTACAGTTATAAAACTGCAACATTTAACATCCCTCCTTCAGAGTGCAGGCACTGTACTTCCCATCTCCAGGACTCAAGTCCGGCCTGCCGGTGTCCCTGAATCCCTTCATAAATGTTACTTTGCTTCCACTCCAACAGCACGTCAAGTATTAAAAACCATTTGTCTTCATTCACTCCTATCAAATACGTTCATGCATGCTTGCTGGAAGTCCAAGCCCCTCGCACACAAAACCTCCTTTACCCCCTCCCTCCAACCTTTCCTAGGCCGACCCCTACCCCGCCTTCCCTCCATTACAGATTTATACACTCTCGAAGTCATTCTGTTTCGTTCCATCCTCTCTACATGTCCAAACCACCTCAACAACCCCTCCTCAGCCCTCTGGATAATAGTCTTGGTAATCCCGAACCTCCTCCTAATTTCCACACTACGAATTTGCTGCATTATATTCACACCACACATTGATCTCACACATGACATCTCCATTGCCTCCAGCCTTCTCCTTGTTGCAATATTCACCACCCATGCTTCACACCCATATAAGAGTGTTTGGTATAACTATACTCTCATACATTCCCCTCTTTGCTTCCACGGACAAAGTTCTTTGTCTCCACAGACTCCTAAGTGCACCACTTACCATTTTACCCTCATCAATTCTATGATTCACCTCATCCTTCATAGACCCATCTGCCGACACGTCCACTCCTAAATATCTGAATACATTCACCTCCTTCATACTCTCTCCTTCCAATCTGATATCCAATCTTTCATCACCTAATCTTTTTGTTATCCTCATCACCTTACTCTTTCCTATATTCCCTTTCAATTTCCTTCTTTTACATACCCTACCAAACTCATCCACCAACCTCTGCAACTTCTCTTCAGAATCTCCCAAAAGCACAGTGTTATCAGCAAAAAGCAGCAGTGACAACTCCCACTTTGTGTTAGATTCTATATCTTTTAACCCCACATCTCTTGCCAACACCCGCGCATTCACTTCTCTTACAACCCCATATATACATATATTGAACAGCCATGGTGACATCACACATCCTTGTCTAAGGCCTACTTTTACTGGGAAATAATCTCCCTCTCTCCTACATACTCTAACCTGAGCCTCACTATCCTCGTATAAACTCTTCACTGCTTTCAGTAACCTACCTCCTATTCCATACACCTGCAACATCTGCCACATTGCCCCCCCCTATCCACCCTGTCATACACCTTTTCCAAATCCATAAATGCCACAAAAACCTCTTTACCCTTATCTAAATACTGTTCAGCTATATGTTTCACAGTAAACACTTGGTCTATACACCCCCTACCTTTCCTAAAACCTCCTTGTTCATCTGCTATCCTACTCTCCATCTTGCTCTTAATTCTTTCAATAATATCTCTACCATACACTTTACCAGGTATACTCAACAGACTTATTCTCCTATAATTTTTGCACTCTCTTTTGTCCCCTTTACCTTTATACAAAGGAACTATGCACGCTCTCTGCCAATCCCAAGGTACCTTACCCTCTTCCATACATATATTAAATAATAGCACCAACAACTCCAAAACTATATCTCCACCTGCTTTTAACATTTCTATCTTTATCCCATCAATCCCAGCTGCCTTGCCCACTTTCATTTTACCCACTGCCCCACGAACTTCCCCCACACTCACAACTGGCTCTTCCTCACTCCTACAAGATGTTATTCCTCCTTTCCCTATACACGAAATCACAGATTCCCTATCTTCATCAATATTTAACAATTCCTCAAAATATTCCCTCCATCTTCCTGATACCTCTAACTCTCCATTTAATAACTCTCCTCTCCTCGTTCCCTAGGCTTCCTTAACTTATTAATCTCACTCCAAAAGTTTTTCTTATTATCAACAAAATTTGTTGATAACATCTCACCCACTCTCTCATTTGCTCTCTTTTTACATTGCTTCACCACTCTCTTAACCTTTCTTTATCTCTCCATATACTCTTCCCTCCTTGCATCACTTCTACTTTGTAAAAACCTCTCATATGCTAACTTTTTCTCTCTTACTACTCTCTTTACATCATCATTCCACCAATCGCTCTTCTTCCCTCCCGCACCCACTTTCCTATAACCACAAACTTCTGCTGAGCACTCTCACTACATTCTTAAACCTACCCCATACATCTTCAACCCCGTTGCCTATACTCTCGCTAGCCCATCTATCCTCCAATAGTTGTTTATATCTTACCCTAACTGCCTCCTCTTTTAGTTTATAAACCTTCACCTCTCTCTTACTTGTATCCCATCTACATTTTACTCTCACTGTAGCTACAACTAAAAAGTGATCTGATATATCTGTGGCCCTTCTTTATAGATGTACATCCTGAAGTCTACTCAACAGTATTTCATCTACCAATACGTAGTCCAACAAACTACTGTTATTACGCCCAACATCATATCTTGTATACTTATTTATCCACTTTTTCTTTAAATATGTATTGCCTATAACTAAACCCCTTTCTATACAAAGTTCAATTAAAGGGTCCCCATTATCATTTACACCTGGCACCCCAAACTTACCTACCACACCCTCTCTACATGTTTCTCCTACTTTAGCATTTAGGTCCCCTACCACAATTACCCTCTCACTTGGTTCAAAAGTTCCTATACATTCGCTTAACATCTCCCAAAATCTCTCTCTCCTCTACACATTATATTATTATTAAAAAAAAAAAATCATATCTGTCAGGGGTACTTTTGACACCGAAGATTTGATGTCCTTCGATATTTTTTTTTTAATTATACTGTCCTAATTATTTCATGGTGAAATATTTCATCTGTTATTGACGAGAAAATACTAGAAATATATTTGGTTGTGCTAAGCTAATAGACTTATCTAATCAAAATAATGTGAAATAAAATTAGGTTGACGATATCAACGGCATAAGGTGAATGAAGCAGGTATGGGCGGCTGCCACCTCTTTAATCTATACATATTTAATTATGAACATCCTAAGGAAATTTAATTCCGCGAGTAGAATTTATTGACAAATGAAAAACCTGAAGAGTTTGGTTTAATTCAAATACAGTAAAGTTGGCTGGCACATACATATTGGAAACAACTTAAATGAAAAGCACATAACTGGCACCTGTGTACTATCACTTTGGAAGATGGTCCGTTCAACTCTGTTGATTCACTTCATCTCTCATATATTTGCCATTACACATTATTATATACTTTTTTTGGCATTCATTACACTAGTTAGTAATGTACAAGCAAGTAACATTATTAGTATTTTTGATAACTGCTCTGAGTCAAATGTTGTTAATACACCTACCTCGAAAGTTTAAATCATGTTACCCACTCAGCAAATGTAATGTTGAGGACATAAGTGAAAATATCATAGAGGTACATTTAATTTACATTAAGGAGACTGATATAGGAGAATTTTGCCCGAGGGTATTTCCGCATCCCATGTTAGGGCATCACTCATAGACTACGCCTTAATCTGTCTCTAAAAAGTACGAAAGCCCCATGGAGGAGATAAGCTGAGTGATGGGTTTTAATGTGTATGAGAGAGACAAGGAGAGTAGTGTAAGAGCAGAGGAATAACGGTGCATCAGGTGAGGCACAGTCCGGCGCCTCTTGCTAGTGACGTCATATGACAGGTGCAACATCTTGTATGGCTCTTCCCTTACTTTACACGTGACTCTGGAGCCAGTGTAGGTCATACAAGCATGCTAGCGAACAATTGAGTTAATTCAGGAGTAAGTAGTAGCTTTACTGTGGAAAAACCCGCAGATATTCCAAGTGGAGGAGTAGATAGAACAGAGCGTTCTTCACCCACCGACAGCCTACCTGAGACCAACCAAGTTCCAACAATATTTATTTAAAAGCAAATGTGTAAGTCTCCTCCCCTGTATTAATCCCCCTTTCTTAGCAAAAACATCCCACAACTGATAGCTAATCGGTAGCAGTGACAAAACGTAAGTAATTTGTAAGTGTGTGTTGAAATGTGAGTGTTGGTTAGTGTTATGAAGAGTGTGGTGGTGGTGGGTGGACCAATCAGCGCGCGCGCACTGAGGTCACCGCTCAACAATCGAAATGAGTCGGCCATCTTGAGCTGTGATATGTGTTGCCCTCGTACGCTCCTATTTTACTTTGTTGGCCTCGAGAGAACAAGATTATTTTGGTCAGCATGACATACGTGTGAAGAGTAAAGACGCGTTCTTCCTTGCATGCAGTTTGAAGTGGCTAGAATAATAGTTTTATGAATATTTAATCCGAGGCAAAATCAGGTGTGTCCCCATGAGAAGGCGGGGATAGGCGTGGATTTTGGGTGTATTTTGCAAGATTTCCCACGGCAAGGATTAAGGTGATTCATTGATTTCGATCGCGTATGTATTGTTTTAGTTTTATCTAATATTTAAGCACTTAACAGTTAGTATGTGTTACATAAAAACATAAATATTTGCATTTAAATGAGGTGCTCTCGCATGACTTCCAGCCAGGGAGGTGAGCCCAGACTTGGATGATATATTTTGATTGTGGTGTGTTCCCCGCTGACTTGTTTAACCCTTGGTTGTTGTGCAGGTGCCACAGGTGACATAACAGGTTTGATGGTACCCAATAATAAGCAGAATGTGTCACATTGTACCATATATGGGAGGTGATAGCAGCGGACAGTAGGTGGTATTAAGGTCCACTTTACCCTCCATTGACTCCGCCTTTTAATTACTCGAGCCTCAGTCTCAGTGAATAAGAAATGTTTTATATTAGTTAATATTCCAAACTTGTAATAAACTGTTGGTTAATTAAAGGCTTTTGTGATTGTTTCTAGTCAAACTGTTTTTTTATATTGAGCAATGAATTCCCTCTTAAGGTGTGTCGGTGATTCCATTTTGTATTATTTTGGAACGTCTAATCATATAACGTAAAAGAAATAAAAATTTACTATTGGAAATTGAAGTTCTTGTTTCTAATAATTTTTAACTGGTTATTGTTTGGTAGCATGCTGGGCTCTCATCCAAGAGGACCCCAGGCTGAATCCTGCATGAGGCAAAATGTATGGGCAAGACAACACCTGCTTCCCTTGTTACCTAGTAGTAAATAGTTACCTAGGTGTTGGGCTACTGTTAGGGGTTGATTCCTTGGTGAGAACCTTAAAAGGATTCCAGTGGAAATAAGCTACACGAATTGGATTTGTGGGTTATTGTGGGTTGCTAATGCTCCATGGATTAAAAATTTTAATAGTCTACAAAAATGTATTTCATGCATCATGATTTATCCTTGTCCTTAGTTTCCAGAATACGTATATAATTTGCTTAAGTTTTAAACAAATGTAAGTGTTTTAATGCATAATTTTGGTTTTGTGAAATTTTCTTTGTATAGGATTAAGGTAGATAAACTTTGTAATATGCAAATTTATAGTTTAAATGTAGTTTGAGTATTGGATTTATAGCAGTAATTTGATAATGATTGCTGGGGGAGGAATCCTGTTTTTCAATTAGAGTATTGGACAGACTGCAGTATGACATAAGAATGGTGGAGCACTACAGCAGGCCTACTGGTCTATACGTTAGGCAGGTCTAACTCAGACGCAGCCATCCCATGCATGTACCTGTCCAACCTATTTTTAAAGCTATCCAAAGTTCTTGTTTCAATGATGATACTTGAAAGTTTGTTTCTCTCATCTACAACTGTTACCAAACCAGGGTTTTTCTGTCTTGAATCTAAATTTATTCATCTTGAAATCAATGTTGAGGAGACATGACATGAACTTGCCTAGCATATGCCAGCAGCCCTACTGCAGTGCTCCACTTTTTATGTTCCTAAGAGTCTTGTCCAGGTTAGATATTTTCAGGAAGTTATTTGTATCCTCAATTTAATCTGGTTTTACATTTGCTCACTTCAGTCTTATTGCCCTAATTCTGTTTTTTGCTCGAGTGCAAATTCATTGGTGTCACGTAGCTGATCGCTAGCACACTCAGCTCACACACTGAGGTCTGGGGATTGATCCCCCAGTATGGCTGGAAAACATTAAGACGTGTTTCCATAAGACACCTGCTGTCCCTGTTCCCCCATCAGTAAAATGGGTACCTGGGTGTTAGTTGACAGCTGTGGGTCGCATCCTTGGACAAAATTGACCGAATTTGCTTGAAATGCTCTGCATAACAAGAGGTAGTAGTATGTCATTGATGTCAGCTAGGCATGTACATGTACAGAAATAAAGATATTATTATATAGTATTATTCAGCCTGTTAATGTCGGAAAGGTTTCTAATATAGGGATCAACTTTGTCATCCTTTTCTGTGTTTTCCAGTACATTTATCTCCATTCAGTAATATGGAGAATAAAACTGAATAACAATGTAAATAAGGCCTTAACAATGGTATATAAAGTTAGAGTATGGCATGGCAGTATGGCTTTTATTATTTATACTTTGATGGGTTGTCATGAATTCTGGTAGGTTTATCACAATTTCTTGCATTTACTAAATCTTAGGAAGATGTAGAGCAGTGGTAAGTTACACATTTCTTAAAGAAATTTAATGAAATAGATTAAATGTATAATAATTTTATCTTATTGGACGTTAATGGATGTGGTTGTTTGTAAACAGGATTTGCCTACCATAGACAAGAAGGTCTGCTGCAGTGCTTCTTCGTTTCTATGTTCTTATGTTAAATGCTGCTTGCTATCACAGAGGATTTTGTTTACAGGGTATTATTACATTCTTAATAAATTCTTAGGCTATGTTTATATCTGTTCATGGTTTTATGATCACTGCCTTCATGAGCAGGTCTGAAACCAGGTTCAAATTGGAAACGAATTATGGGACTAAGCTTTTAAGAGAAATGCAAGAAAATGGTTAAATGAATACTGAATATAAGTAGAAGTGCATAAGGTTTACCTGTCATCTTATTTTTTTCTAAATAAGCATTACTGTACATTTAATTTGTATGAAGAGACTTGTTTATGTTGGTTATGCATTACTTTTTCCATTATCTTTGTTTTAGTGGGCTTAATTAAGCAGAACTACAAATGGAATGTGTACCCAGGAATCGTAATATAAAATTACCAGATTTTAGTTCTCAACAATTTGTCGAAGGTGTGAGGTAGAGCAGTTTAAGTATAGCTGGTGAATATATAGTTAGTCATTGCTTCCCATTTATGTAATTTGGTTATTAGATGTTAGGTATACTGTGTCTTTTGTTGTTGGCTCAGTTTTTTCAGAAATAATAATAATAATAATATAAATATAATAATAATACTAATATTTTTATTTCGATGCAAGTTACAAGTATACATAGTTATTGGTAGTTACAATTATAAAACTGTAATGCAAGGAGAGCCACTGGCATGCCATGGCATTAGGGGCAGCTTATTCTAAAGACTTATTCACTAAGTACTTAATACTAGAGAAATTGATTGAGTTTATTCTAGTTGTATATTATTTCAAATTACAATATGATTATACATACTATTGAAAGACAATACTAGAGAAATTGGTTGAGTTTTTTCTAGTTGTATATTTTATTTCAAGTTACAATATGTTGATGCTATACTAGTAAAATAACAATACTAGAGAAATTTATTGAGTTTCTTCTAGTTATATATTTTATTTCAAATTAACAAAATGATGATACTATACTATTTTAAATGACAATATGATATGAAATTGCAACAAGTGTTAAGGAGGATGACAATATAAAACTGAGATTATCTTAAGTAAAATAACATTGGGTTTGAAAGGTTGTTACAGTATGAGTATTTAGTATAGGGTGAGTAGGGGATTTTTGAGAAGAGTCTTGAATTGATTTTCCGACAAGGTTAACTTAATATTTACTGGTAATGAATTCCAGATTCTGGGGCCCTTTATGTGCATAGAATTTTTACATTGGTTAGTATGGACTCTGGGTATGTCAAATAGTGATCTGTCTCTTGTGTCGTGGTCGTGGGACCTATTAAAGTTGAGAATTTTGAGCGGAGGGTTGATATTAGCATAGATGCAGACATTCATTTTTAGAAAACTAATGATGTGTCTTGAGGATGGTTGAGGGTACATTAAAATAAGAATGCCAATGACTTCAATGTTCCCAATGTTCTCTCATACATAAATCTTTTAAAAGTATCGACAAGAACTGATCTGACATAAAATAAACCTAAATTATGTTGTAAGATAACTTGGTGTTATATTTTCACAAGTCACCTAACCTGTTGACTAACATTGGTGATTTGAAAACCCTAACTTCACCAGATATCTAAAGTAAGCCCATAATTTTTTTTGTTTTTTTTGGGGGGGGGCTATCTTTTAAGTCAGTGAGGTTTTTTTTTACAATACGTACTGCAAGATGGATTCTTTGCGTAATTTGTGTAATAATTTAAACCGAGACTTTTGTCAACTATGTAATACTGTACACTTTTGTACTTTTTTATTTAAATGCTCATTAATACCGATGGCCCTACTTTGCTTTAGAATAATATGGTATGTCAGATTGCCAGACATATTTTCTTTTTAACTTGTACATTACATATATTTTATTTAGTCTGATTATACCTATTTGTAGCTACAGTTTGCAAAAAGACAAGATTATACTACTGCTGCTACTACTACTACTAATAATAAATAATTTTTCACAAAAAGTTCTTGACCACTAAAAAGCTGAGTTAACAGTGTATTAGCATTGTATTTTGTTGCCTTTGAAAAAAAAATTTATGACTATTTGGGAAGATGTAAATTAGGGCTAAAACCACTTAAAAGTTTTAGTTTTAAAGTTTGGGGTTACAAGACAGAAATTGACAATTCTGTATAATAAGGTTAGAATTATAAAAAACATTAAATATAAAAAAATGTATATTTTTATAAGAGGTAAAGGGTTGATAATGTATAAAGTAATAAAATATAAAATGTATGAAGTTGTTAGTGAACTAACTTTATTTATACTAATTGATTTGTAATAAGATGTGCTATATAAAATAATTAACATTTTTCATAGATGTGCTATAAATCATCGATCAGAATGCAATGACAGTCCAGTAGGTCCTGCCATCTGCTGCCCCTTAATCGAAAGTCCAATATAAACATTGCAACCCAACCTCACATTGTGTCTAGTATAGGTGTAAATTTTAAAGTTACTTGGGCTTGCTAAATATGCACAAAGTATATGTACATTTTTATAAATTTATGTATCCTACTCTAACCTAAAGTCCAGTAAAGCAAAAAGCATTTTTCCAGTTACAGGTAACATTCAGAAAGTTCCACTATAGATCGCATACCATTTGAAAATAAATGGTGTACAATGAGGATAGGGTGAACATTTAGGAAATGAGTCACATTGTTGGATTATTGTGTTATCCTAGTTTTAGCTCTACATAATTTACTATATAAATCCACTAAAAAATTTAAATTATGCATGAGGGCTAAATAAACAGTGCCACTTGCATTGGGCTGATGCCACTACTCATATCTTTTAATAATTTAAATACCTCTCAAGGGAGGTTTCTTGATGTTGGTGAAGGGGCTTTTGTCCACTACTTCTTGGATCAAAACCAATTGTCTCCCATTTCCCAGGCACTGTATGATCTCTGCAGGCTCAGCACTTTCCCCTATATATAATAATTAATAATTACAATAATTTAAATGCCCAGTATGTTTTCTACATTAAATAATTTTTTTTTACGGTCAGACAATCTTATTCAAGGAAATCCCTAAATCCATAAGAGTCTGTCATCACTACATAAAAGAGGTGAAAGAAATGGTAGAGGTGGTGTTGAGATAAGGAAATCAGCAGAAAGAATGGGAGGGGGACTGCAGTTGAAGTAGCATACAAGTGTCAGTAGAGAAATATCTTAGCAACTCTGCATAAAAAGTGGAATTTTCAGAGGACAGACAAAACAAGCGTATTAGTGTCTTGAAGATGTGTTTGGAATAAAGTTGACTTTTTTTTTGTTTTTTGAACAGGACAATCGATCTAGAAATGTTAAGACCCTCTTTATGACATGACAATCTGCAGAATTGCACCAGGTGCTTCTCCATGGGATGGCCAAGGGAGAGTAGCGTATCCAATGCTAGTGCCATTTCTTCAACCGGCACCGATAGAGGGAGGATAAATAATAATTTATTAATTTGGGATTTTATAATTCTGGAGTACCAGTTATTTTGAAAGATTCACAAACACTTGCACCACAAACCATAAATATAACAACTATGATAAAGAGTACAGTGGTACCTCGACTTACGTTTTTAATCCGTCAGAGAGGGCATTTCTTAAGACGAAACAAACGTAAC
Organism: Cherax destructor; assembly: GCA_009830355.1. Taxonomy (NCBI): domain Eukaryota; kingdom Metazoa; phylum Arthropoda; class Malacostraca; order Decapoda; family Parastacidae; genus Cherax; species Cherax destructor. Next base: position 46,238 of record WNWK01011045.1, on the reverse strand, counting down.
ACGAATCAATTTTCCCCATAAGAAATAATGGAAATAAATTTAATCCGTCCAAGACTTCCAAAAGTAGTTAAATAAAATATTTTTTAGAACTTTTGGACATTAAATAATAAATAATTGAATAAAGAATACATAAATACACATGCAAATATTGTACAATAACATGTCACTTACATTTATTGAAGAGTTGTTGATGTGTGGAGGACGGGAGGAGGGGAGAAGGTGGAGTAGTATGCTAGTGTTTGGAAGGGGAATCCCCTTCCATTAACACTGCAGGTGGTAAGTTCTTTTCTGGGGTTACTTCCCTTTTCTTTGAATGCCACTAGGACCAGCTTGAGAGTCACTAGACCTCTTTCTAACAACAAATTTGTCCAGGAGCTCTGTGTCTGGCGATTCTTTAACACATCCCTGAAATGACACACCACTGTGTCATTGTACAGGTTGCCAGCACGGCCTGCAACAGCATGGTTAGGGTGATATTCATCCATAAATGCTTGCACATCACTCCATTTGGCACAGATCTCCCTAATCCTTGAAGAAGGCACATTCTTCCATTTTTGTTCCACCTCCACCTCCTCCTCTGAACCATTGTCCTGACCTCTGCTCTCTTGTTCCAGTTGCTGTTGAAGCTCTTGCAGATCTTCAGTGGTTAGCTCTTCCTTGTGCTCCTCCACCAACTGTTCCACATCCTCACCACTCACCTCTAACCCCAAAGACTTGCCCAATTCCACAATTTCTTCCAAAACAGGCTCAGGCTCAGGCTCAGGGTTTTGAGGCTCAGCCCCAAAACCTTCAAAATCCCTCTCTAGGACACAGTCTGGCCACAATTTTCTCCAGGCAGAGTTCAAAGTCCTGGTAGTCACTCCCTCCCAAGCCTTACCTATAAGGTGTACACAATGCAGCATATGGAAATGTTTTTCCAAAATTCTCTTAGGGTTATGTTCATGTCTGGGTCACATCAAAGCACTTTTGAAACATTGCTTTGGTATAGAGTTTTTAAAGTTGGAAATGACCTGCTGGTCCATGGGCTGGAGGAGAGGAGTGGTATTAGGGGCAAGAACTTCACTTTGATGAATTTAAAGTCCTCCACAATTTTCTCTACCAAGTTTGGAGGATGACAAGGAGCATTGTCCATTATCAGGAGGCACTTAAGTGGCAAATTATTTTCCTCGAGATATTTCTTCACACTGGGGCCAAACACTTCATTGAACCAATCTAAGAAAATGTCCTTTGTGACCCAAGCCTTTTTGTTAGACTTCCACATCACACACAAGTTAGACTTGCTGACACCGCATCTGCCAAACACTCGGGGATTTTCAAAAAGATACACTAGTAAAGGCTTCACTTTGCAATCACCACTGGCATTGGCACAAAGCATCAAAGTTAGCCTGTCTTTCATAGGCTTATGTCCTGGCTGTGCCTTTTCCTCCTGAGTAATATAGGTCCTGTTGGGCATTTTCTTCCAAAACAGGCCTGTTTCATCACAATTAAACACTTGTTGGGGGAGGAATTGTTCAGCCTCTAGGTACTCCTGGAATTCAGGCACATATTTTTCAGCCGCACTTTTGTCACAACTGGCTCCCTCACCATGCCTCACAACACTATGTATGCCAGTACGCTTCTTAAATTTTTGAAACCAGCCTCTGCTGGCTTTAAATTCGCTCACTTCACTCGTTGCAGGCATTTTCTTAAGGAGATCATCATGCAACTGCCTTGCTTTTTCACATATTATTCCCTCCGAAACAGTATCTCCTGCTAACTGTTTCTCGTTGATCCACACCAACAACAAATTTTCCACATTTTCCAGCACTTGTGGTCTGTGTTTTGTGATCACAGATGCACCTTTTGCAACAACAGCTTCCTTGATTTTACTTAAATATTTCTTATCCACAATGGTAGAGATGGTAGAATAGGGTTTACCATACAGCCTGGCCAGCTCACTGATACGCACTCCACTTTCATATTTTTCTATTATCTCCTTCTTCATTTCTATCGTACATATATTTCTGTTCCTCTTTGCCACAGGCTTAGCACTAGGATCTTTCCTTGGACCCATGGTAGCTTATTTAGCAGTTGCAAGCACTAAAAACAGTGGAATAATGACAATATACTGGTATGAATGCGTGGGTGTGGGTGGGTGGTCGCTCTCGCTTGTAAACAATAGCACACTGACGCTCCCTGGAGTGCGCGCTCAGCTGGGCTCCAAGCGGACAGGTCCGGTACGAAAGGCGTAAGACGAATCAATCAACGGATGTCACATTCAAATTTCTTACGTTATAAGTAACGGATATCGAATATAACGTAAGGTGATAACAACGTAAGTCAAGGTACCACTGTACTAAAGTTTATATTCAAGATTGACAAAATAATAATAATATTTTTATTTCATTGCAAGTTTACATCGAGATTTTGTAATTACAATTATGAATTGCTGTGCAGAGAGCGCCACTATAATGCCATGGCATTATGGGCAGACTAAATCTAATGGCTTATAGACTACTTAACCCTTTCAGGGTCCAAGGCCATTTTTGGAAGGGGTGTGCCAGTGTCCAAGAATTTAAAAAAAAAAATTCTTATTTTTTCTTATGAAATGGTAGAGAATCTTTTTCTGAAGGTAATAAAACAAAAAGTACGAAATTTGATTGAAAATTGACGAAATTATGCTCTCGCTAATTTTGATGTGTCAGCGATATTTACGCATCGGCGATTTTGCCGACTTTGACAACTATTTTACGCCAATTACATTATTCCAGTCGACCAAATTCTTAGCTATTTCACTAGTAGTATTACTTCTATTCTATCGATTGAACACAAGAAATCGCCCAGTCAACTGTTTCAACTACAAAATAAAGTGATTAGAAATTGGTAATTTAGCCAATTTAACTCAAAGTTCAAAATATTCCAATTTCAAAATACGTTGCAGAATAAACAATGCAAGCATTCCTGGCACTAAACTAACATTTCCTCTGTTCATTAGTTTCGTTTTCAGTGTTTACAAATGAATTCCATTTTTATTTTTTATTCATATAATGAATTTTTATTCAAACCAAAAAATGGAAGATTTACTGTTATGCAATATTGTAATAATTGTACAAATAATATCACCACATTTGTGAACATATATTAGACCCACCAGCTGGCGTGTATTAGATGTGCGAGGTCATTTGTTTACTCTTGAACATAGGCAAAAATTTAACATTTCCGCTATTTTGAGCTCAGTTTCAAGCCATTTCCAGTATTAAAACCAATCAAAATCATCTCTATATCTGTAATATATCTTCCATTCTATCAAATGAGACCAAGAAATCACAAATACAACTGCAAAGTTGCTGTTTTAATTGAAAATTACTGTTTCAGTTTTTTTTCTCTTCTCATTATGCACTGTGTGCTGCAGGATTTGTTTTATGTGGTGCACACTTACCACATAAATGTATTCTCTCATATCTAGGCCCAAATTTACCGCTCAAAGCTTATCTGAGTGAGCGGAGCTCATGACGTAGAACTACGGTTTGGACGAGCCTGGCCCATGGCCGGGCTCAGAGAGTAAATACTCTCGAAACTCTTCAAAGGTATATCAAAGGTATACCTTGAACTCAAAGCCGTACAACTACGGCACGGACCCTGAAAGGGTTAATACTAGAGAAATTGATCAAGTTTGTTATGGTTAAACATTAGCTTTTATTTATAGCAGATAATAAGTTTACTCAAATTACAATCTGAGAATATTACATTGTGACAAGGTGAAAGTATTTTATAGGTTGGTTATATCAATAGTAAATATTGAAATTATATTATGGGAAAATAACACTGAGTATTGTTGTAGTAGTTTACAGTATGAGAATGCTTCAATTTGGTGTGGGGGCAGGTATTTATACTATAATGTAGTACATATTTATTAATGTATAAACTTTGGAAATTTAGTTTTGAAGTTTTAAGATTTAGGTAATAGGGAGATTTTTTGGTTGAATTGAGTATAGAGTATTTAGTTTAGGGTGAGTAGGTGGTTTTGAGAAGTCTTAAATTGATGTTCAGACCAGGTTATTTTAGTATTTACTGGTAATGAATTCCAGATTTTGGGGCCCTTTATGTGCACAGAATTTTTACACAGGGCGATATGGACACGGGGTATATCAAAAAGTGATCAGTGTCTTGTGTTATGGTCGTGGGTCCTGTTAAGGTTGGTGAGCAGATATTTGAGTGGAGGGTTTATGCTTGAATGTAGTGTTCTATGTATGTAGTAGGCACAAGAATAAGTGTGAATGTTCTTTACGGTGAGTAGTTTTAGACTTGAATGTTGGTGGAGTATGCTGTCTAGAGTGGAAATTTGTTATTCTGACTGCAGCCTTTTGCTGGATTATGAGTGGTCTAAGGTGATTTAATGTTATTGATCCCCATGCACAAATTCCATAGGTGAGATAAGGGTAGATGAGTGAATGATACAGTGCAAGAAGAGCTGATTGAGGCACATAGTAACGTATCTTTGATAGTATGCCTACTGACTTCGAGATTTTCTTGGAAATTTGTTGTATGTGTTTGGAATTTGAGGCTACTGTCAAGGTGGATTCCTAGGAATTTTCCCTCTGTGAGTCTTGTGATAGGTGATCCATTAAGTGTTATTTTAAGTGGAACATTTGTATCATATATGTACTCTAGAAAAGAGAGGTGCTTTCAGCTGAGACTTAAAAACAAAGTTATTTACCAGGATGATACATACCTGGAGGGATATTCATATAACTGATGATTGAAGTTTACATACATGGTAAATTCCATTTTTGTGCCAAGCATTTCAGGTAGCCTTAAGATTAACCCTTTGACTGTTTCGGTCGTATATATACGTCTTACGATCCACTGTTTCGGACGTACAGTGGTTCCCCGAGTAACGAACACCCTGGAAATCGTAAAATTATGTAAGTATAATATTGTAAGTGCTTGAGGAAGTGTATTTTTGGGGGCCTGAAATAGACTAACCTACGTGACATTATTCCTTAAGGGAGTAAATTCGTTCGGTAATGGCACTTGAGCAGGCTTCTGGGATCAAGTTTTTCCGTTACTCGGGGACCACTGTATATATATACTCTCAAATTCTAGCGGCTTCAAATCGAGCGGGAGAAAGCTGGTAGGCCCACATATGAGAGAATGGGTCTGTGTGGTCAGTGTGCGCTGTATAAAAAAATCCTGCAGCACGCAGTGCATAGTGAGAGAAAAAACTCCGACCGTTTTTTTTTTTTGGATTAAAACGCCGTCTTTGAGGTGTATTTCATATAGTATTTATGGTTGTATTCTCCTTTTTTTATGGTCTCATTTGATAGAATGGAAAACATACTACAGAAATATAGATGATTTTGATTAGTTTCATGATGAAAACGACCTTGAAATTGAGCTCAAAGTAGGGGAAATGTTCGATTTTTGCAAATGTTCAAGAGTAAACAAATCACGCCACATGTCCAATACACATCAATTGGCGAGTCTAATATTCTTTCACAAGTGCACTGATATTATTTATACCATTTTTACAATAATGCAATAGTCTGTATAACGGTAAATCTTCTATTTTTTGTGTGAATAAAAAATCAAAATAGAAAGCAAGAGTAATATAAGAGGGGCCTAAAGACGTGACTAATGAACAGATAACATCTTATTTTAGTGCCAGGACTATGTGCATTGTTTATTCTGGACCCTATTTTGAAATTGACAACTTTTTAATTTTGCATGAAATTGGCCAAATTGCCAATTTCTGACCACTTTATTGGGTAGTTGAAATCGGAAAATTGGTGGTTTCTTGTACTCAATCGATAGAACAAATGGTGTTCTAAAGAAATAACTATGAGTTTGGTCGACTGGAACAATGGAATTGGCTGAAAATAGGGCTCAGTCGGCGAAATTGCAGATGCGTATATATCGCCGAGATCACTAACTTCGCAAGAGCGTAATTCCGTAAGTTTTCCATCAAATTTCATACTTTTGGTGTCATTACTATCAGGAAAAGATTCTCTATCATTTCATAAGAAAAAAAAATTTTTTTTTTTTAAATTTTGCGACAACAGGAGAGCACTCATGATTAGGGGGTTGCGACAGTCAAAGGGTTAAGCAAATCATAAAATAATCATTAGCATAGTAAAGGTTAGATTATATAACTACATAATGTAGTATAATTAAGCTGCAGGAAGATATGATAATTAAGTAGCATAACTTTGAATATTACCATTGTAATGTTAGATTATATAAATGCATAATGTAACATGAGTGAAGATAAATACAGTGGAACCTCTACTAACGAGCGCATCCATGTGCGAGTTTTTCCAGATGTGCAGTCGATCGGTCGATTTTTTGCTTCCATAGGCGAACGAAATTTACAGATGCAAATGGGCCTCAAGGGAGGTTTCTTGACGCTTGTGAGGGGCTCTTGCTTTTGATCTAGGGAATTGGATCTCATTTGTTTGTTGGAATATCTTATTGAAACTTGGGCAATGTATGATGGAAAGATGTTCTTAAGGTACACCAAAATTGAAAGAAATCTGACTGTAAATAACTGAGTTCACTTCTCAGCCTTAGCCGGCCCTTAGCGGTATATTTTTGTATGGTTTTTATGGTTGTATTCTCGTTCTTTTGGTCTCAATTGATAGAATGGAAGATATATTACAGACATAGATATGATTTTGATTGCTTTCACAACGAAAAGTACCTTGAAATTGAACTCGAAGTAGCTGAAATGTTTGATTTTTTGCCAATGTTCAAGAGTAAACAAATGACGTCACTGTCCAATACCTGTCCGAATTGGATGACATTATTTGTACAATTATTACAATAATACAATAGTCTGCATAACAGTAAATCTTCTATTTTATGTGTGAATAAAAATTCCAAATGGTAAGCAAGAGTATTATTATAAGAATACATACGTACTAATAATAATAATAATAATAAAAATAATGATATGTATAATATAATATTATAAGCATAATAATTACGTATAAGAATACGTACGTACTAATAAATAATACGTAATAATAATAATAATAATAATAATACTATTATAAGTGAGTTTCAGATCGCCACCACAAGATGGCAGTGTGTATCAAAACATCGCCGCTCTTTCCGCATCCACTAACACTACTCGCATATGTAATATTTCATTCATTCTAGTGTATATATCATGTTTCTATGTTACTAATATTGTTTATTATGTCATATTAGATGAATTGTGATAGATAAATAAGCCATAGAGTTGATATTAGGGAAATTATTTAAGTGTTTTGTGGTGCCTGGAATTCCACTGGGAAATTCACGTGTTTTCATTACGTTTCTTGCAGTTATTTTGCAACATTTCTTCTTTCTAACCATGGGTCTTAAGAAAGCAAGTGCAAAGGGCAGTGCTGAGAAGAAAATGAGGATGATTTCCATGGAATTAAAGCAGGAAATCATACATAAATACAAACTAGGTGTAGCATTAAGAGTGTACCATTAAGAGTGCACCATTGAGAGTGTAGCAATTAAGCCATTAAGCTATAGAAAAAAGGACGATCTAATGGAGCTTGCCTTACTAAACACTCAAGTTTTCTGTTATAAAAGCATGGGAAGGTATGCCAGGAGCAACAACAACAATGGCCACTGACTCCGCCTCCCCTAACACTACTCACATACGTAATATTTCATTCATTCTAGTGTATATATCATGTATCTATGTTATTAATATTGTTTATTACGTCTTATTAGATGAATTGTGATAGATAAATAAGCCATAGAGTTGATATTTGGGAAATTATTGAAGTATTTTGTGGAGCCTGGAATTCCAATGGAACGGATTAATTCCATTTCAGTTAATTTAAATGAGGAAAATTGACTCTGCAAATGAGCAAATCCAGTTGCGAGGAAGCTCCTGGAATGGATTAAACTCGTAAGTAGAGGTTCCACAGTACACTGATTGCACTAATAAAAAAAAATTCAGTAGCAGTGTCAAAATGGGACAGAGCCATACAGTAGAAAATAGGAAAAGAAATTGGGTGTAGGAAAAAAAAGTGGAGACACGAATGTTTGAGTATGAATGCTGGATAGAAATCTGATAAGTAGGTTATCAGATTTCATTAGACATTTCTGTTCAATTAGCATAAATCATATCAAGTTTTGGAGGTGCTTTATAACAATACAGCCTCTCCTCACTTAGCAACCTACTCGTTTACCGACTCCTCAGACTTACGATGGGGTCTCTGACCAATATGCATACCAAAATAATGTACAGTGGACCCCTGGTTTTCGGCCGGTTTGGAAATCGAGCAATTTGGATTTCGAACACTTTTTTTGGCGAAATTTTCCCCTGGATTTCGAGCATCCACTCAGAAATCGTTGGTACCAGATGCGTTCACCTGGGCCGCTCATACATTCATGACTCACTCTTGGGCACATTAAATGTCTTATTTTATGTTAATATAGACATTTTCATTAATCCGTCTATGATATTTTCTTCAGAATTATATAAGAAACGCGTTACTACATAGTACTATATAAACATGCAATGTTTATGTGCTATCGAGTGGTGAGTCGGGTCCAGCGTTAGAGAAAACTATGAATCTGCTGTCTGGCCCAGTCACCGCCCTTAACGCTTTTGTTTACAATTTTCGGCATGAATTATTCATTACTTCTCCCTTTGTTTATGATGGCATCTAAAGGTAGTTGTTAGAAACGATTAAACTCAGTGAACATGGTATGTCGATTGGTAATAATATGGCTGTGGGCCGCGGTAGGTATATCCCAAGCGGACTACATATGTGTACCTACATCTACTGGCTACCTACACTGACTTCCTACAAATAAATACTACTACTCACCTCTCGCACTACATTAAGACTACAAATATTTTAAGGTAAGTAATGAATTTGCTAACCACTGAAGAGCTGCAACACTAGTTATTTTATATAAAATTTATTTTTTAATATTTTGGGGCATCTGAAATGGATTAATTGGATTTACATTATTTCTTATGGGAAATATTATGTACAGTGGTCCCCCGAGTTACGTACACCCCGGAAATCTTACAATTATGTAAGTATAATATTGTAAGTGCTTGTGGAAGTGTATTTTTGGGGGTCTGAAATAGACTAGCCTACGTGACATTTTTCCTTAAGGGAGTAAATTCGTTCGGTAATGGCGCTTGAGCAGGCTTCAAGTTTTTTACGATACTCGGGGGGGGACCACTGTACTTCGGTTTTCGGCCATTTCGGGCAACCTTCTGGAATGGATTAATTACAAAAACCAGGGGTCTACTGTATATTAGAGCTGATATCATCTATTCTGTTTGTTACAATATACAGTACACTACTGTATAAACTTTTAGAAATATACCAGAAATGTTAAAAATTGTGCGAAGATGACATTAAAACAATATCAAAGATGATTGACACAAACCCACTACCATTATAGTGTGCTCCTCACTTAGCGATGAATTCGTTTACCGACGTGGTTTTAGGAACGGAACTCTGCCGTTAAGTGAGGAGTGGCTGTATTTTTTAAGCCATTGGCAGCTGGGGTTCTTTTATAATCTTGCCCTTGGAGTATTTGAGATTTTGGAACCTTTTTATGCACGTTGTTTCTATTCAGGTTGAGTTGAACACGTGGGACATTGAAGTGGCATTTATTTCTTGTATTATGCATTCACATTAGTAAGTGGATGTTCTGTAGGATGTTCACTTTTGAAAAATGGGGACAATGGTAAAAGCCCATTTGTGGCTTGCTGCAAAAGCCACTAATGGTTAAATAAAAAAAAATGTAACCATCCCTCTCCTCCCTCATTAAGGCCTATAGAAGTTTTTAAGTCTAGTTCCAGTAAACCAACGAATGCCTAACCACAGGTAAGCCAAGGGTTGTTTATAATCTCTGAACATGTCATCTGACAACCTGTATTGGAAGATTTTTTACTTTTCCTAATGAGATAAACACCTGGAGAAAAGCAACCAAGATGATGAACAAGTAATACTATATCCACCACTAGAGTCACTAGTGGCAGTAACCTATAATAATAATAATATTTTTATTTACTACAAGTATCAATTATATTTTATACTTGCTTAAGAAAGAAAGAAATATCAGTAGAAATGAATGCAAAAAATGCAGCTCTGAACCCCTTAATGTTGAGATAACATAAGTGGAAGGATGTTTCATCCTGTGTATGCTTGGAAATGTCCAGACATTTAAAAAAGGTTGAATCCAGAATTGTTTAGTCTTTATTACTGTGTAGCCTTTTTTTTTTTTTTTACAGGGAACAGGCTCTATGACCCCTTCAGGTTTGATTAATACTTCTCAGTGAATATAATATATAATCTTTCATGAAGACTTGATATTCTTGTAAGTTAATGGATTTGTCGATTATAAAAAGTGATTATTAAAGTTGGGGAGAGGGGTGAGCTTAAAAGATAATGAATCTCATGTAACTTCTTTGTATGGCTCATAAAAAAAATTAATTAAATTTTTTAAATAAGTGAGAGTTACCACATTTGCTCTTTGCTTATGACTACTTTGGGAGATTGAAGAGAAGTTGAAGGGTGGTGGAGTAGTTGGGGAATGTATGTAAAAGCAGGAAACTGAAAATAAAGTAAAAAAAAGTGTAGGAAAGGAATTTTTTTTCATCAGATTAAAGGATGAGAATAGAGAAGAAGTGAATGTACTGTACTGTATTCAGACACATGAGAGTGGAATGGATGTACCTGCAGATGGGTCTTTGAAAGACAAGATTAACCTTTCACTGTCTCTTATGTAGAGCTAAATGTTATTGACACCAGTGTTGCTCACAAAGATCTATACAGTGGACCCTTGGTTTTCGTCGATAATTGTTTCCAGAATGCTGTTCGAGTGCCGTTACCGAACGAATTTGTTCCCATAAGGACAAATGTAAATGAAATTAGTCGTTTCAGACCCCCAAAATACACTTACAAAAGCACCTACAAAAATATACATACAGTGGTACCTCGACTTACGATGTTATCATCTTACGTTATTTTCGATAACCGATATTTATAACGTAAGAAATTTGAATGCGACTTACGATGTTTGCTTCGTCTAACGACATTCGTACCGGACGTGTCCGCTTGGCGCCCAGCTGAGCGCGCACTCCAGGGAGCGTCAGTGCTATTGTTTACAAGCGAGAGCGACCACCCACCCACACCCACGCATTCATACCAGTATATTGTCATTATTCCACTGTTTTTAGTGCTTGCAACTGCTAAATAAGCTACCATGGGTCCAAGGAAAGCTCCTAGTGCTAAGCCTTTGGTAAAGAATGTGCAGGGAGTGAAGCATTTATGCAGGGGGTGTAGCAGGGATGCAGGGAGTGTAGCAGGCATGCAGGGAGTGTAGCAGGCATGCAGGGAGTGTAGCAAAGATGCAGGGAGTGTAGCAGGGATGCAGAGGGAGGATGTAGCAGGGATGCAGGGAGTGTAGCAGGGATGCATGGGAGTGTAGCAGGATGCAGGAGTGTAGCAGGGATGTAGGGAGTGTAGCAAGGATGCAGGGAGTGTAGCAGGATGCAGGGAGTGTAGCAGGGATGCAGGGAGTGTAGCAGGGATGCAGGGAGTGTAGCAGGGATGCAGGGAGTGTAGCAGGGATGCAGGGAGTGTAGCAGGGATGCAGGGAGTGTAGCAGGATGCAGGGAGTGTAATGCAAGGATGCAGGGAGTGTAGCATATGAGGCATGCAGGGAGTGTAGTAGGCATGCAGGGAGTGTACATATGGAGTGCATTCACATTAGCATCATGGGGAGTGTAGCATTCATGCAGGGAGTGTAGCATTCATGCAGGGAGTGTAGCATCTCAGGAGTGCATTCATGCGGAGTGTAGCATTCAAAGAAAAGGCCAGTAACCCCAGAAAGAACTTGGTACCTGCAGTGTTAATGGAAGGATTCCCTTCCAAACACTAGCATACTACTACACCTTCTCCCTCTCCCGTCCTCCACACATCAACAACTCTTCAATAAATGTAAGTGACATGTTATTGTTCAATATTTACATGTGTATTTAGGTATTCTTTATTAAATTCTTTATTATTTAATGTCAAAAAGTTCTAAAAAATATTTTATTTAACTACTTTTGGAAGTCTTGGACGGATTAAATTTATTTCCATTATTTCTTATGGGGAAAATTGTTTCGAGTAACGATTGTTTCGCCTTAAGATATGCCCTCTCTGACGGATTAATATCGTAAGTCGAGGTACCACTGTACTTACATAATTGCTCGAGTTGGGAGCTGTATGAAAACCGAGGGTCCACTGTATTTTATGCAAAGTGCCTCAGGTATGTTGTGAGCAGTAAATTTGGTACTAGACAGGAGAGAATGGGTCTGTGCAGTGAGTGTGCACAGTATAAAAAAAATCCTCCCCATGAAGTTCATGATGGGAAAAACAAACTAATGATCGTGTGTTTGGTTTACAAAAGTGACTACTGTTTTCTAGGATGATAATTATGGTTTTATTGGCTGTTTCTTGGTATTTTAATTGATAGAATGGAAGATACTACTAAAACGTAGATGATTTTGGTTGATTTTACAACTGAAAGTAGTTCAAAGTAGGGCTCAAAGTAAAAATGTGTTTTGAAAATAATCATGAGGAAGGACCCCAATGGAAATGTCAAGGACCTTAATGGAAATAAGTCACTTTATCTTACTTTCTTGGGTTATCCTAGGTAATCTACACACATGCTGCTATGTATGATAATTTATATAACTGTATTTGTGTGTACCTGTACCTGAATAAACTTACCTAAGGTTAAGGCCCTTTTACCCACCCACCCATAGGTGGTTGGAGTCTTCCCCAAGTTCTGTATTTATCTAAAAGGCTGTACACAAGTTATTACATATATTAAATATAATTTTAAAACAAAAAAAAATGTTCTCAATTATACCACCATACCAACTCTCATTGAATATTCATAGTTTTCTCAGCTAATACAGTAGGTTTAGTAGATCATCATTTTTTTTATAGGCCTGTTTAGATGTATGCATATTTTCATTATGAAATTAAGCGAGAGAAAAAAATTTACCAGGATAGGCTGATAATATATACATGGAGGATACTTGAGGGCATAGTCTCGAATCTATACACTACCATAGGCTTTACTGGAGTGTGAAATGTGGGGGGAGGGGATATAAAATAAACCAAGTAAAAAACAAGAGTGGTAACATTAGACCAGCATTCTCCACACGTGTCCTGTATGTTTTGCCCATTGTAAATCCTGCCTGTCTGTCATCATACATAGGGAATTCCGGGAGGTCCAACATCCCCATAGGTGGGTGAAGGTGAGAGTATGCTTTTATTAGTGGTCAGTTTCTCTGGTTCCATTTTGAACGCAGACTGTTGATGCTGTTCCACACGTTTCATCTGTCTCACCCTCTGTATCACCATATACGAGGAATTCCAGAAAGTATAACATCCTTTGGGTTGGTGGAAATGAGAATATGCCCCTGTCACTTGTCAATTTATTTTTATTTTTTTTGGTACCATTTTGAGGGTATACTGTAATAGGTAGCTAATAGAAGTAAAGGCCCTGCTGACGAGTATGGTTTCACAAGTTTGTGACTGCAACATACATAGCCACATACAGTGGAACCTCGGTTTTTCGTATGCCCCAGTTTTCGTAGGATTCAGTTTTCGACAACTTTTTTCATTAACATTTTGTCCCAGTTTTTGTACATCCGCTCGGTTTTCATAGAGTTGAAAATGGTCCGTACCAAATGCTTCCGCGTGACTTGCCCACTCAAGCGCCCACACAAAGCATCCAATGTGTTTGTGACTCAGTCTGCATTTGTTTCTCATTGAGTGAGCACCCAGCGCGTTCATCCGAAACATTTCGTAATAATCCATTGTTTTTTGTGCTTGTTTATTGAGTGCGACTGCTAAATAAGCCACTATGGGGCCAAAGAAAGTTACGAGTGCCAACCCCTTTGATAAAGAAGGCGAGAAACAATAGAATTTAAGAAAGAACTCATAGCAAAGTACGAAAGTGGCGTACGCGTGGCCGATCTTGCCAGGATGTATGGGAAGTCCGCATTAACGATCAGTTCCATCCTGGTGAAGAAAAAAGAAATCAAGGAAGCTGATGCTGCAAAAGGGGTAAATATGCTAACGAAACAGAGATCATAAACGATCGTAGATGTTGAGAAGTTGTTGTTGGTGTGGATCAGCGAAAAACAGTTAGCGTGAGATAGTGTTTTGGAAGCGATAATTTGCGAAAAGGCAAGGCAGTTGCATCCCAATCTCGTAAAGAAAATGCCTGGAACGAGTGCTGCTGTTAGTGAATTTAAGCCCAGTAGAGGCTGGTTCGACAAATTCAAGAAGCAAACTGGCATACACTGTGGTAAGGCATGACGAGGCTGCAAGTTCGGACAAACGTGGGGCCGAAGAATTCGTTGATGAATTCAAGGAGTACATAGAGGCTGAAGGATTCCTCCCCCAACAAGTCTTCAGTTGTGACGAAACAGGCCTCATTTGGAAGAAAATGCCAAAGAAGACCTACATCACGCAGGAGGAAAAAGCACTGCTAGGACACAAGCCTATGAAGAATAGGCTAACTCTCTTGTTCTGTGGTAACACTAGTGGAGATTTCAAAGTGAAGCCTTTACTGGTGTATCACTCTGAAAATCCCCGAGTGTTCAAGAAGAACAATGTCGTCAAGAGTAAATTGTGTGTGATATGGAAGCCTAACAATAAGGCATGGGTCACGAGGCAAATTTTCATTGAGTAGGTCAGTGAAGTGTTTAGCCCGAGTGTGAAGAAGTACCTCCTGGAAAATCAATTGCCACTCAAGTGCCTCCTGGTAATGGACAGTGCTCCAGCTCATCCTCCAGACTTGGAAGACCAATTGTTGGAGTTTAGTTTCATCACATTGAAGCTCTTGCCCCCTAATACCACTCATCTCATCCAGCCCATGAACCAGCAGGTCATTTCAAACTTCAAAAAAATTCGACACCAAAGCACTGTTTCAAAGGTGCTTTAAAGTGACCTTGGGCACTGAATTGACCCTAAGAGAGTTCTGGAGGAATCACTTCAATATCCTCAGTTGCATAAGCCTTATGCTTGACAGGGAGTGACTTCCAGGATGATGAACTCTGCTTGGAGAAAATTGTGGCTAGAATGTGTCCTCGAGAAGGATTTTGAAGGGTTTGAGGCTGACCCTGACGACCCTATGCCTATTGTAGAATCTGTTGTGTCTTAGGGAAAGTCCATGGGGTTGGATGTGAGTGGCCAAGATGTGGAAGAGTTGATGGACGACCACAGTGAAGAGCTAATCACTGAAGAGCTGCAAGACCTTCAACTGGAACAGCAACAGACCGCGGCTGAGGAAATTGCTTCAGAGGAGGACGAGGAAGAGAGAAGGGAGAATGTGCCGCCTTCAGTGATTAAGGACATTTGTGCAAAGTGGAGTGAGTTGCAAAGTTTTTTGGCGAAATATCACCCTAACAAAGCTGTTGCAAGCCATGTCTGCAGCATGTTCAATGACAATGCCTTGTCCCATTTTAGGCAAATCTTAGAGATGCCAGAAACAGACCTCTCTTGACAGTTTTTTTGTGCAACAGGGGTACAGTGACTCTCAAGCTGGTCCTAGTGCCAGTAAAAGACAAAGAAGGGAAGTAACCCCAGATAGGGCCTTGATACCTGAAGTCCTTATGGAAGGGGATTCCCCTTCCAAACAATAACCTCTCCTCCTTCCTCTCCTCCTCCCTCTCCCCTCCTCGCCATCTTCCATACGGCAACAAGAGTCTTCAATAAAGGTAAAAGTTATGTTAAATGTTCATTTATCCATTTCATTAGTCATTTATATTTATTTCTCATTGTTTTCTGTATTTAAAACTATAGTTTTAAATATTATAGTTATTCTCTATTTTTGGGTGTCTGGAACATTAATTGGATTTACATTATTTCTTATGGGAAATATTGCTTCAGTTTTCATACGATTCGGTTTTTGTTAGACTTTTTAG
The DNA here is from genome assembly GCA_009830355.1 of Cherax destructor. NCBI lineage: Eukaryota > Metazoa > Arthropoda > Malacostraca > Decapoda > Parastacidae > Cherax > Cherax destructor. Next base: position 30,289 of record WNWK01011045.1, on the reverse strand, counting down.
AACGGATTAATCACGAAAACCAAGGTTCCGCTGTATATGCGAGTTTCCTGCCTGACTTCTTTAAAGTGCTTACTTCCTCTGGGGTTCTAGGGTTATGAAACATTGCAACTCATTCATAGCAATATGTGTGTGAGTTACCTAAAATAACCCAGAAAGTTATAGTATTAACTTATTGTTACTAGGGCTCAAGTGATAGGAGAATCATAACATCCCAAAATACACCGGTAACTGCAACTATCACACATGGCAACATACAGGTGATGGCGACTGTTATGCATTGCAGTATGTGAGATGATTAGGATACCCAAGTCATTCCTCATGACAAGATATTCAGGCTTAGCATATCTGGGAATAAAGAGGAATAGCTACTATTACAATACTTGGGATGTGTTAATAAGCCTCAGTATGGAGCAGGGTACATAAATATGATGGCAGTAGGCATCTTATAGAAAATCTGTGTAGGCACTTTCTGGAACATTCTCTGATGAATAGTAGTACAGTGGACCCTCGAGTTTCGACCACCTCAAAACTCTAACAATTATGTAAGTGTAATATTGTAAGTGCTTTTGTAAGTGTATTTTTGGGGGTCTGAAACGGACTAACCTACTTTACATTATTCCTTATGGGAACAAATTCGTTCGGTAATGGCACTTGAACAGCCTTCTGGAATGAATTATGGCTGAAACTCGGGGGTCCACTGTATAGGGTGACAATTAACATACGTATCTGATTTATATATTAATGCAAAGTTACATAAAGCTTAAATGTGTGGCTGTATTAGCCACTTAGGTAAAATGATACCATATGGCACTAGATCAGTTGATATCGATTAGATGCGGTTTTGGGCTGATTACCATTTTTCTTTTTTTCCTATTAACCTCCGAGGTTGCCTCCCTCGCCTTAACCCAAAAGGGGGAGTGAGGGGATGGGAAGTCGGGGTTGGCTGGCACACGACTCTCGCTTTACTGTGACATGGGCTGGCACTGATACACATCTGCCTTGCCTCAGAGAGAATTACCCTTCCTATCTGTTGCTAGTGTTGCAACATTGCATAGCTCCTGATGTATGAGAGTGCAAAGGATCTTGAGCTAAAGATTTCCATCTGCATGTGGTCTCATTACTACCTATAACTAAATAAATGCTAATTTACCTGACAGCATAATAACAGCAAAGAAAAGGTAGGTGGTAGTCATTGGCTCATGCAGTTCTTAGTAAATTCTGGAAGATGGTTCAGCAGTTAGAGTAGTTGTACATATTAGAAATAAAATACTGATTTTTAACATTAATACAATAATTTATCATACTAATCTAATTAAATAAATTGTGCATGGTTTATATAAACAAGTTTAAAAGCCATTTACTCTACCTGGTCTCAATTACCTTGTCTTGATCTCTATTACCTCTACTTGGTTTCATTTGCCAATATTTATTTGGTATAGTAAAACACAGTATGTATTGTATGTAGTGTCTGGAATTACTGTACCTTAATACTGTATACATATACATTACCATGAATTTTTCTTTTGTATTTTATGAACTAGCACAACAATTTTGATGTATGATTTGAATGTACAGTACTGTACAATTTTAGGATTGTGTTAGTACTTATATTAGAATTACTATATCAGTATTTCTTTCAGCAGATTATGGGTGGTGTAGCACATGGTGTGTGAGGCATTTCCAGCATATTCATGGTGCACCCAAGTATCATGTCCCCTGAATGGTAGCCCAAGGCTTTAAACCCCACTATTCCTTTGGCGCAGACTGAGCCAACTTGCCGCACTAGTGCTTATCACAGCACATACCAAAATTGCGCCATGTCGGCAAGCGTGCGCACCACTCTTCAAACGGTGCCCGAGGCCTTGCCAGCTGACCATGTCACCAAGTCGAAGGTAAGCAAAACACTGATTGTAGCTTTAATGAAAGTGTTGAACAGTTGATTGTAGGGTTAAACTCTCAAAAAATTTTTTACTTGTGGTAGTTTCTCTTGGTAAGTTCTAGGAATATTTTAAAACTGTGTAAATTGGTGGGCCATAGAATATATCATGAAAATTAATTTATGAAGTAAAGAAAAGCAAATGATAGTGTTGTATGATAAATTGCACACGGTACCAACTTATTGGGTAAAAATTTTATTAGCATGGTGTGTATTCTAATAAGGAAAAAGCAATATAGTGCATTGAAAGAGCTTATGTTGTATCCATATTAATAAAACTTGTAAGACGCAATAATTGTGTCGGAAGGGAAATAAAGATGTCTACAGTTAGACATAACATTCAAAACAAATTACTGGCTGTAGTTCCAGGTTGTTATTTTGTATCATACCTTGTACTGTAGGTATGAAATTATATATTTTGGCCTCATATTGTTGAAGGTGGATATTTGAGGCTGAAATATGCAGCCCTCTTTTGCCTGTCTTTTTCTGTTCAAGAGGTTTCTTGCTTTTTCTGTATTTTTTTATGGGTTTTCTTCCTAATTTATAAGGCTTAAATCTTGCCCTGGGACATTCCAGATATTCCCCCCTCTCATAGAGAATCTCTTCAACAGTTCTGGTGACCTCCTGTGGCTCTGCCATGAAGAGCTGGGCCTTCACTATATGGCTTACACTAAGGTCATTGCTATATCGGGGAGAGGTTCCTTTGATGGTCAGATGAGGCTTCCCATACTCCTTGGATGGCAAACCAAATTTATCTGCCATAGAGAAGGAATATTTTTGAAGATGGTGGATGGAAACACCCCATGTGCCTGGCTCTAATGTTTTTTGATCTTGATTCGTACATATGAATATTTCAGTAGTAGGGTGGGTTTTGTGGTGGTAATTGAGGATGACTCATATTGTGAGTACAGTGGACCCCCGAGTAACGAACAAAATTCATTCCAGAAGCCTGCTCAAGTGCCATTACCGAACGAATTTACTCCCTTAAGAAATAATGTCAAGTAGGTTAGTCCATTTCAGACCCCCAAAAATACACTTACAAAAGCACTTACAATATTATATTTACATAATTGTACGATTTCCGGGGTGTTCGTTACTCGGGGGTCCACTGTAGTTATTTAGCGAGTTCTCAGTGTTCACGGAGCGCTACATAATTCTCGTTGTCCTTGTTCTAATCATGAGCTGTAGTTGGTTAAAGGTTGAGCTTGGCTCAAGGCCAGACAAAAAAAAAAAATCAAAACTCTTCAAGGGTTCCCTATCTACTTGGACTCTTGATTGCACTGCTTGACCTGGCATGGTAAAGTTCAGCTCACCTTGTGTTCAGAAGCTCCAAGAGTCTTTCACATGGCTGTGTTATTCATGGTTATGTAGCTCATTTGCTGCTCAGTGACCTTAAAGACAGGTGGCAAGAGGAATGCAAGGTTTGGCTGGATATAGTTATCTGGGCCATCTTCTTTACTCTAGAATCGTTACTGTTATGTGAATCTCTGCTTGTGTATGTTCTTGCTTCCCTTTGTTTTACTTGAAGTGAGTTAAAAGCTGTGGAACATATTTTAACTTCAGCAGTTTTGTCTGTTTTGCTTTCCTTGGGAACTTTGACTGCTGGGTATGTTGGGACCTCTGGGAAAGTTGAAGGGAATCTTTAACCCTTTCAGGGTCGGTGCTGTACTAGTACGTTTTATGAGCAGGGGTCGGTGCCGTACTAGTACGCGTAAATTCTAGCGGCCTCAAATTAAGTGGGAAACGGCTGGTAGCCCTACATATGAAAGAATGGGTCTATGTGGTCAGTGTGCGCAGTATAAAAAAAATCCTGCACCACACACTGCATAATGAGGGGAAAAAAACTCCGACCAATTTTTTCGTTTAAAACAGCGACTTTGCAGTCTATTTTTATATGGTATTTATTGATGTATTCTCGTTTTCTTGGTCTCATTTGATAGAATGGAAGATATATTATAGAAATAGAGATGATTTTGATTGGTTTGACAAGTACAGTGGACCCCCGAGTAATGAAAAAACTTCATTCCAGAAGCCTGCTCAAGTGCCATTACCGAACGAATTTACTCCCTTAACCCTTTGGGGGTCGGTGCCGTACTAGTACGTTTTACGAGCAGGGGTTGGTGCCGTACTAGTACGCCCAAATTCTAGCAGCCTCAATTTAAGCAGAAAACGTCTGGTAGGCATACATATGAAAGAATGGGTCAGTGTGCGCAGTATAAAAAAAATCCTGCAGTACACACTGCATAATGAGAGAAAAAAAACTCTGACCGTTTTTTTCGATTAAAACAGCGACTTTGCAGTCGATTTTCGTATGGTATTTATTGATGTATTCTCATTTTCTTGGTCTCATTTGATAGAATGGAAGATATATTACAGAAATAGAGATGATTTTGATTGGTATGACAATGACAAGTACCTTGAAATTGAGCTCAAAGTAACGAAAATGTTCGATTTTTGACGATGTTCAAGAGTAAACAAATCACACCATGCGTCCAATACACATCAACTGGCGAGTCTAATATTCATGCACAAGTGCTCTGATATTATTTATACCATTTTTACAATGATGCAGTTGTATACATAACAGTAAATCTTCTATTTTTTGTGAGAATAAAAATTCAAAATGAAAAGCAAAAGTAATTTAAGAGGGGCCTGGAGATGTGACTAATGAACAGAGAAGATGTTATTTTAGTGCCAGGAATGTCTGCCTTGTATATTCTGGACCCTATTTTGATATTGGCATCGTTTGAAATTTGTGTGAAATTGGCCAAATTGCCATTTTCTGACCACTATTTTGGGTAATTGAAATTGGTAAATAGGCAGTTTCTTGTACTCAATCAATAGAAGAAATGGAGTTCTAGCGAAATAGCTATAATTTTAGTAGACTGAAACATTGAAATTTTCTGAAAATAGGGCTCAAAGTGGGCGAAATCGCTGATGCGTAAATGTCATTAATACTGCTAACTTCGCGAAAGCATAATTCCGTTAATTTTCGATCAAATTTCATAATTTTGGTGGCGTTATGATCGGAAAAAGATTCTCTATCATTTCATAAGATTTTTTTTTTTTTTTTTTTTTAATTTTCAACCCCAGGAACAGGTTTCAGAGAAGGCCTGTCGACCCCCAAAGGGTTAATGTTAACCTTTCAACCATATGTGGGATAGTTTAACTTAGCGTTAAAGAAGGATACAGGTATTTATAGTTACTCCTGTACTTGATATATATTTGGGTTTTACACTGGAGGATTAGCTTTATTTTGTGTGTATGTACAGTATTCAAGGTGAACTCGCCATCTTTTATAAAAAAAATTGTCCTAAACATTGTTGTATATAAAATAATTTTTTTTAGCTAATACTGTTTACATACATAGTGTTTCTTACTGCCTTATAATATGAGGTGATTCAATTTTTTTTTTTTTTTATCTAACTCCTTCCTTCACACCCATATTTTACTATTACTTATTTCAACTATAATTTTTGAGGGCCTCTTAAACTTGACAGCTTTGGGTCTTATAGGGTGAGAGTTAAGCCTTGAAGGGAAGTAATACAGGGATAAGAACTATTACTTTTTAAACCGTATAAAGATGTATAAAACATTTGACATTCCTGATATGGGCAGTTTAAAAAAAAAACGTCTGAAATGTTTTTCATAAAGAATTAGTCAGCCTTCTCCCACCGAGGCAGGGTGACCCAAAAAAGAAACTCGCTATCATTCACACATAATCACTGTCTTTGCAGAGGTGCTCAGATACGACAGTTTGGATGTCACTTCAAAATGCCAATACAGTGGACTCCCGAGTTTCGTAAAAACTTCACTCCTGAAGTCTGCTCAAGTGCCATTACCGAACGAATTTACCCCCTTAAGGAAAAATGTCACGTAGGTTAGTCTATTTCAGACCCCCAAAAATACTTTTCCACAAGCACTTACAATATTATACTTACATAAATGTACGATTTCCGGGGTTTACGAAACTCGGGGGTCCACTGTATTCCAAACCTCTCCTTTAACCCTTTCAAGGTCCAAGGCCATTTTTGGAAGGGGTGCGCCAGTGTCCAAGAATTTAAAAAAAAAAATCTTATTTTTCTTATGAAATGGTAGAGAATCTTTTTCTGAATGTAATAAAACAAAAAGTAAGAAATTTGATTGAAAATTGACAAAATTATGCTCTCGCGAATTTTGATGTGTCAGCGATATTTACGCAGCGGCGATTTTGCCGAATTTGACTCCCATTTTTGGCCAATTACATTATTCCAGTCAACCAAATTCTTAGCTATTTCACTAGTATTACTTCTATTCTATCGATTGAGCACAAGAAATCGCCCAGTCAACTGTTTCAACTCCAAAATAAAGTGATTGGAAATTGGTAATTTAGCCAATTTAACTCAAAGTTCAAAATATTCCAATTTCAAAATAGGGTGCAGAATAAACAATGCAGGCATTCCTGGCACTAAACTAACATTTCCTCTGTTCATTAGTTACGTTTTCAGTCTTTACAAATGAATTCCATTTTTATTTTTTATTCACATAATGAATTTTTATTCAAACCAAAAAATGGAAGATTTACTGTTATGCAATATTATAATAATTGTACAAATAATATCACCACATTTGTGAACGTATATTAGACCCACCAGCTGGCGCGTATTAGACGTGTGAGGTCATTTGTTTACTCTTGAACATCGGCAAAAATTTACATTTCTGCTAATTTGAGCTCAGTTTCAAGCCATTTCCAGTACTAAAACCAATCAAAATCATCTCTATATCTGTAATATATCTTCCATTCTATTAAATGAGACCAAGAAATCGCAAATATAACTATAAAAAGTATACGAAAAAACACTGCAAAGTCGCTGTTTTAATCGAAAATTACGGTTTCATTTTTTTTCTCATTATACACTGTGTGCTGCAGGATTTGTTTTATGTGGTGCACACTTACCACATAGATGTATTCTCTCATATCTAGGCCCAAATTTACCGCTCAAAGCTTATCTGAGTGAGCTGAGCTCATGACGTAGAACTACGGTTTGGACCCTGAAAGGGTTAAAGTGCAGGCATTATACGTTCCACCTCCAGGACTCAAGTTCGGCTAACCGATTTCCCTGAATCCCTTCGCAAAATATTACCCTGCTCATACTCCTACAGCTCATCAGGTTCCAAAAACCATTCATTTCCATTCACTCTTTATCTAACCTGCTCACACATTCCTGCTGCATGTCCAATCCCCTTACATGCAAAACCTCTTTTACTCCCTCCATTCTTTCCTAGGATGTCCCCTGCCCCTCCCCACCACTACAGATTTGTACACCCTCCAAATCAGCCTATTTTGCTCCACCCTCTCTAAATGACCAAACCACTTCAATCCCTCTTTAGCCCTCTGAATAATACTTTTAGTAACTCTATACTACCTTTTCCTAATTTCTCCACATCAAATTCTTTGCATAATATTTACACCACACATTGCCCTTAGACACGACATCTCCACTGCTTACAGCGTCCTCCTTGCTGCAGCATTTACAATCCATGCTTTACACCCACATAAGAGTGTTGGTACCACTATAGTGTCGTACATTCCCTTCTTTGCCTCCATGATTAACTTTGTCTCCACAGATGCCTCAATGCACCATTCACCTTTTTTCTTTCATCAATTCTGTGGTTAACCTCATCCTTCATAAACCCATCTGCTGACAAGTCTACTCCCAAATATCTGAACACATTCACTTCTTCCTCCAATGTGATATCCAATTTTTTTTTACCTACTTGTTTGATACTCTCATCACCCTACTCTTATCTATGTTCACTTTCAACTTTCTTCCTTTACAAACTCTCCTAAACTTGTCCACTAAGCTTTGCAATGTCTCTTTAGAATCTCCCAAAAACACAGTATCATCAGCATGCACATGCATAAACTCATCACACAGATAATGAGAGCGCTTACCATTGTTTTAAACATAAAATATTGAAATGTGTGGGTTACTCACCACTCCTTAATAAGTCTCCTTAAGTCTGATAAGGCTAAAGCATGAAGGATGGATGAGTCGTCAGCCTCCCACACCTTGGAGGATAGTGGACATGTCCATGCCATGAAGCTTACGCTTAATTCTTTCACTGTTCACCGCCTCATCCCTCCAACACATTTTTTTTTTCTTTTATTCTTTTTTTTTTTTTTCAACAAGTCAGCTTTGATTTTACATTCACTTGGCAGGACGGTAGTACCTCCCTGGGTGGTTGCTGTCTACCAACCTACCTTCTGAAATGGTAGAGAATATTTTTTTAAAGGCATTGATGCCAAAAGTGCAAAATTTGATGGAAAACTTAGGGAATTACGCAGTCACAAACTTAGGAGTAATAGGGCAATTTATACATCGGCAATTTCACCCACTTTGAATCCTATTTTAAGCCAGTTTCATTGCTCCATTCAACCAAATTCATAGCTGTTTTGCTAGTATGCATTCCATTCTATCAATTGAGCCTAAGAAACTGCCTAGTCAACTCTTCCAAATGCATAGAAGTTGGTAATAAGGCCAATTGTACACAAAATTAAAAAAAATCCAATTTAAAAATAATTCAAAATAAACAATTTAGACATTCCTGACACTAAAACAATATTTCCTCTGTTCATTAATCATGTCTCCAGGCCTCTCTTATATTACACGTGCCTTCTATTTTGAATTGTTAATCATACAAAAATAAAAGATTTACCCTATTTCTTGGATAATAAAATATAACCAGGAATTATTGGTCATTGTTTACGGTGTCCCAATAATTGAATCAGACCTATTAAAAACCCATGAAACAAACAGGAGGGGGGCTTATCTGTCCTCGGGAAAATTGTCAAAAATTTAATATTTCTGCTAATTTGAATCCAATTTCAAGCTACTTGCAACCCTGAAACTAACCAAAATCATCTCTTATTTCAGTGGTACGTATGTCTTCCATTCTATCCAATGATACCAAGAAACAGACCCTTTCAGGGTCGAGACCCCTGATCCCTAACTCTTTGTCAGGGTCGAAACATTTTCGGGAAAAAAAAATATATTTTCTTATGAAATGATAAACCATCTTTTTTCGATCATAATGACACCAAAAGTATGACATTTGGTGAAAAACTAACGGAATCATGCTCTCGCAAAGTTGGCGGTATCGACGATATTTGCGCACCGGCGATTTCGCCCATGCGAAATGAGTACAAGAAACCGCCAATTTACCGATTTCAACTACCCAATAAAGTGATCAGAAATTGGCAGTTTGGCCAATTTCACAAATTTCAAAAGATGCCAATTTCAAAATAGGGTCCAGAATAAACAAGACACATTCCTGGCACTAAAATAACATTTTATCTGTTCGTTAGTCACACATCTCCAGGCCCCTCTTACATTAAAAAAAAAATCTTATGAAATGATAGAGAATCCTTTTCCGATCATAATGACACCAAAAGTATGAAATTTGATGAAAAACTAATGGAATTATGCTCTTGCAAAGTTAGCAGTATCAACGATGTTTATACATCGCCGATTTGCCCACTTTGAGGCCTAGTTTTGGCCAATTCCAATGTTTCAGTCAACCAAAATTTTAGCTATTTCGCTAGAATTCCATTTGTTCTATCAATTGAGTACAAGAAACCGCCAATTTACCGATTTGAACTACCCAATAAAGTGGTCCGAAATTGGCAATTTGGCCAATTTCAAAATAGGGTCTAGAATAAACGAGACAGACATTCTTGGCACTAAAATAACATTTTATTTGTTCATTAGTCACGTCTCCAGGCTCCTCTTACATTACTTTTGCTTTCCATTTTGAATTTTTATTCTCACAAAAAATATAAGATTTTCTGTTATGTATACTACTGCATCATTGTAAAAACAGTATAAATAACATCAGCACACTTGTGCAAGAATATTAGACTCGTCAGTTGATGTGTATTGGACGCGTGGCGTGATTTGTTTACTCTTGAACATCGGCAAAAATCGAACATTTTCGCTAATTTGCTCTCAATTTCAAGGTACTTGTCATCGTGAAACCAATCAAAATTATCTCTATTTCTGTAATATATCTTCCATTGTATCAAATGAGACCAAGAAAACGAGAATAAAACCATAAATACCATATGAAAATAGACTTCAAAGTCACTGTTTTAAACCAAAAACACAGTCAGTTGGAGTTTTTTTTTCTCATTATGCACTATGTGCTGCAGGATATTTTTTATACTGCGCACGCTGACCACACAGACCCATTCTCTCACATCTAGGCCTACCAGCCTTTTCCCGCTTGATTTGAGGGCTCTAGAATTTATGCGTACTTGTACGTCAAACACCCTGGCAAGTAAGACGTACTAGTACGTCAAAAACCCTGAAAGGGTTAATAAAAACCATCCAAGAAAACACATTCAAGTCAATATTTTGAACCAAACACAGTTTTCCTCTTATCCTGCACCACATGGGACATGATTTTTTTATGCTGTGTACACTAGCCGTGCAGATCCATTCTCATGTCTAGGCCAAAATTTACAACTTGCAGCTTATCTGAGTGAGCTGAGCTCATAGAACACTGCAGCAGGCCTACTGGCCTATACGAGGCAGGTCCAAGTCTCCTACCGGCTTCAGCCAATGATCCCACCTAGCCGGGTCAGATCACATCCACTTAAGGAAGGAGCATGGCATCAGATCTATTAGCACAAGCTAGTCAGGTCCAACTCACACCCACTCATGTATTTATCCAGCCTATTTTTAAAACTACACAATGTCTTAGCTTCTGTGACAGTACTCAAGAGTTTGTCCCAGTCATCCACAACTCTATTACCAAACCAGTGCTTTCCTATATCCTTTCTGAATCTGAATTTTTAAAACTTAAAACTATTGCTTCGAGTCCTGTCTATGCTAGATATTTAGCACGCTATTTACATCCCCTTTATTAATTACTGTTTCCCATTTATACACAATCATATCCCCCCTAATTCTACGCCTTTCTAGAGAGTGTAGATTCAGGGCCCTCAATCTGTCCTCATAGGGAAGATTTGTGATACATGGGATCAACTTTGTCATCCTCCTTTGTATGTTTTCCAGTGCATTAATATCCATTCTGTAATATGGTGACCAGAACTGTGCAGCATAATCTAAATGAGGCCTAACCAAAGATATACGTATAGAGTTGAAGAACAGCCTGAGGACTCCTAGTATTTATGCTCCTTGATATGAAGCCAAGGATTCTGTTCGCTTTATTGCGAACACTTATGCACTGTTGTCTTGGTTTTAGACAGTGGCGTTGCTAGGGTTGGTGTCACCTGGGGCAGCATCTTTGGTGTCACCCCCATGAAATCCAAGGGCGGGGGAATGGAAGGTGTAAACTTTATTACGTCACTTCTGCATGCCCAATGACTAATGTTTAGCAATGAGAACAGGAGAATACTTCTCAACTTTATTAATGATAAAATAAATAATCGTTGTAATATTGAGGAAACATGAACTCAAATACCACTTTGAGTACAGGCAACAGATCCTACATTTATTCATCTTCAACAGTGCAAAAAATAAAGAAAAACATTGCAATATCAGAGAAACACTAGTTCTGATTTGACCTTGAGTACAGGTAACATCTCAATGAATCAGATCTTACATTTCCTTGCCTTCAATCCTGCAAAATCATCTATCACATCATCAAAATCAATGCTGTCAACTGACCCATTTTCTATGGATAACATTGCTAAGTCAGATATTCTGGATTGACTCATTGTGGACCGTAAATAGTTTTTAATCAGCTTCAACGTCGAGAAACTCCTTTCACAAGAAGCCACAGAAACACATATACAGTGGTACCTCGAGTTACGATGGTCCCCAAAATCGCCCTTTTATGTAAGTTTATTTTTTTAAATGCTTCTGTAGGTATATTTTTGGGGGTGTAAAAGGCCTAGTCTATTTTACATTATTCCTTATGGGGATAAATTCGTTTGGTAATGGCACTTGAACAGCATTCTCGAACGAAAAAATATCATAACTCGAGGTACCACTGTAGTAAGGAACATCCTCAGGCAGTGTGTGAGAGTTGGAAGAGTTTCATTGAAATCCCATTCAGCTATGAATGTTAGTGCATCCAATGCAGTCCAGTGCTTAAGTTTTTCATGATCAACATCAGCAGCTTGCAGGTGCCTCCTTAGTCTTGGTATTTCAAGCATGAGCTCATTCTTGCATATTTCATTATAGAAGACTGAGTCTTGAAGCCATCACCTCCAATTCTTCTTAAGTGGCTGCCACATCCTTGATTGCTTTTGATCGCATCTCGAGTTCTTTATGAAAACAATCAATGCACTCCAACATCGCCCTCTTGTTTTCTTCCTGTAAAGTGAGTCCAGAATCTCTTGCCTGCAGCATTCAGTATCTATGCTTACCACTGTACTCTAGTACATTCCCTTTTCTGCCTCCATAGATGCACATATACTTGAACACACCACCTGCTTCTCCCTTTCCCCTAACCACTCTATAGTTCTCATTTTCTATATTACTTAAACAATTTTTTTTAACACATCGGCCGTCTCTCCTAGGTAGGGTAACCCCAAAAAGCTTAAAGCTCATACAGTATTATTTCAATAAAATTTGCTGAAATTATTATTCTTTCATTAAGTTTATTTCCCAGTAAAAGTGGGCCTTAGACAAGGATGTGTGATGTCACCGTGGTTGTTCAATATATTTATAGATGGGGTTGTAAGAGAAGTGAATGCGAGGGTCTTGGCAAGAGGTGTTGGGCTAAAAGATAAAGAAGCAAATACAAAGTGGGAGTTGTCACAGTTGCTTTTTGCTGATGACACTGTGCTTTTGGGAGATTCTGAAGAGAAGCTGCAGAGGTTGGTGGATGAATTTGGTAGGGTGTGTAAAAGAAGAAAATTGAAAGTGAATATAGGAAAGAGTAAGGTGATGAGGATAACAAAAAGAATAGGTGACGAAAGATTAGATATCAGATTGGAGGGAGAGAGTATGGAGGAGGTGAATGTATTCAGATATTTGGGAGTGGACATGTCGGCGGATGGGTCTATGAAGGATGAGGTGAATCATAGAATTGATGAGGGGAAAAGGGTGAGTGGAGCAGTTCGGAGTCTGTGGAGACAAAGAACCTTGTCCATGGAAGTAAAGAGGGGAATGTATGAGAGTATAGTTATACCAACGCTCTTATATGGGTGTGAAGCATGGGTGATGAATGTTGCAACGAGGAGAAGGCTGGAGGCAGTGGAGATGTCATGTCTGAGGTCAATGTGTGGTGTGAATATAATGCAGAGAATTCGGAGTTTGGAAATTAGGAGGAGGTGCGGGATTACCAAAACGATTGTCCAGAGAGCTGAGGAGGGGTTGTTGAGGTGGTTTGGACATGTAGAGAGAATGGAACGAGACAGAGTGACTTCGAGAGTGTATAAATCTGTAGTGGAGGGAAGGCGGGGTAGGGGTCGGCCTAGGAAAGGTTGGAGGGAGGGGGTAAAGGAAGTTTTGTGTGCGAGGGGCTTGGACTTCCAGCAAGCATGTGTGAGCGTATTTGATAGGAGTGAATGGAGGCATATGGTTTTTAATACTTGACGTGCTGTTGGAGTGTGAGCAAAGTAACATTTATGAAGGGATTCAGGGAAACCGGCAGGCCGGACTTGAGTTCTGGAGATGGGAAGTACAGTGCCGGCACTCTGAAGGAGGGGTGTTAATGTTGCAGTTTTATAACTGTAGTGTAAAGCACCCTTCTGGCAAGACAGTGATGGAGTGAATGATGATGAAAGTTTTTCTTTTTCGGGCCACCCTGCCTTGGTGGGAATCGGCCGATGTGTTAATAAAAAAAAAAAAAGTTTATTTCATTAAGTTATTTGGGTAACATTTTGTGAAGGGATTCAGGGAAACCAGTTAATTGATTTAGTTGGACTTGAGTCCTGGAAATGGGAAGTACAATGCCTGCACTTTAAAGGAGGGGTCTGGGATAGTGACAGCTGGGAGGGACAATTCTCAGCTGTCGTATCTGAGTTCCTCTGCAAAGACAGTGATTATGTATGAGTGTGGTGAAAGTGTTTGAATGATGATGAAAGTATTTTCTTTTTGGGGATTTTCTTTCTTTTTGGGTCACCCTGCCTCGGTGGAAGACGGCTGACTTGTTGAAAAAAAAAAATTAAGTTTATACTATATTTACAATACAGGAATTTTGTATTAGGTGGGTATTGGCTAATTTTTTTTTTTTGGTATCATCAGCAAAAATTTTGGCAGTCTTGTTCCTGTTTTCTATCATAATTCATTTCAGGGAGTTAATGAAACATGGATAGATTCACAGTGCCACATCATATCTCACACAAGTACTCTCTTTGTTGTCAGCTTTCTCCTGTGTGTGACTGCACACACAACAACAACTTTTGGTTACTTGTTGTAGAGGATTGGGTTCATATCTTTCAAGCTGTTTATATACCGATTATGTAATCTGGTTATATACTGCCTAGAGTGGTTTTAAGACAACTCATGTGGTTAGCTAGCACAGGAAAAGACATTGTAGTGTTTTCCATACAGGAATGTGGAAGATAAAGATGTAGTAGTTAACAAAATTGTCAAATAAATAGGAGCTCATATCTTCACCAAGCAACCATATAACTACAAAACCCTCAATATAATAGACTAATAGGGGATTGTAGTGTCTGTTGAATCAGAATGTTTAAAAAATTACAAAAAAAAGGCACTACAGTACTCTACTGTATACCTAATATAGTGAAAATTAGACACATATGCAACATGTGGGTATCTTTAAAGTAGATGTTTCTTCATCCAGTGGCTTTATCAATACAAATTCTAGGACATAATTTGAAGAAAGTAGAACTATATACAGAAGATGAGGTAATCAGTTCCTCAGCCTTGGAGTTGGTGTGAAGAGCACCGTAGTCGTGAAGAATCTGGAGCACAGGCAAGAAGGCTGGCGCTTATATAATGGCATCAGGTGAAAAGGGGGACGGGTAGCAGACGAAGGCATTGTCACTGGGAGGCAGGATTTCCCAGTGGAAGTAGGTCATACCCAAGGGACGGGATAGTAGTAGTGAAGAAGGTTGTGGAGATGTCCTCTGAACCAAGATATCATGATGCAGTGTCTGACAAGTTGTTCATGAATGGTATACAATACCAGTGACAATGCCTTCGTGTGCTACCCGTCCCCTTTTCACCCGACGCCAGTATATAAGCTCCAGCCTTCTTGCCTGTGCTCCAGATTCTTGACGACTATGGTGCTCTTCACACCAACTCTAAGGCTGAGGGACTGATTACCTCATCTTCTGTATAAAGTTCTACTGTCTTCAAATGATGTCCTAGAATTTGTATTGATGAAGCCACTGGATGGCGAAATGTCTGCATTAAAGATACCCACTTGCTGCATATGTCTAATTTTCATCATGTTGGTATTGTATACCATTCATGAACACCTAAGATATTCTACAAATAACTATTGAAAAATAATGGAGTGGATTTTTGCCCATGTACTTCTAAAAATTCATTATATCTAGGTCTGTTATATCAAGGGTTTACTGTGTATGATACCAGTTACAGTGAATCTGATTAAGCATGGTTGAAATTGACAAAAATGCCAGGGGAATCTTTTATTTGACCATTTTGCTTGTACATGTGAAAAGTTTTCTGAGCATTGGTGTACAGCATTTCATTCTGTCATCTACACATACAATATTAGTTAAGCATGTTTTTAACAAAGTATTAATTTAGAAATTCATTTCATACTTTGCCCAGGCAGCCGTGATGGTTCTAGTGTCAACTTAGTTTTGATGGATTGGTGTGAGCTTCCTTTCTTTCCTAGCACACTTTTGATTTTATATATATAAAGTGGTACCTCGAGTTTCGAACTTAATTCATTCCAGGAGCTAGTCCTAAAGTCGAAACGTTTTAAAGTCGAAGCAGTATTTCCTATAAGAAATAATGTAAATCCAATTAACCCTTTGGGGGTCTGTGCCGTACTGGTACGTTTTACGCGCCAGGGTCGGTGCCTTACTAGTACGCGTAAATTCTAGCGGCCTCAAATTAAGTGGGAAACGGCTGGTAGGCTTACATATGAAAGAATGGGTCTGTACAGGTCAGTGTGCGTAGTATAAAAAAAATCCTGCAGCACACACTGCATAATGAGAAAAAAAAACTCTGACCGTATTTTTCGGTTAAAACAGCGACTTTGCAGTCTATTTTCGTATGGTATTTATTGATGTATTCTCGTTCGATAGAATGGAAAATATACTACAGAAATAGAGATGATTTTGATTGGTTTTACGATTACAAGTACAGTGGTACCTCAAGTTACGATGGTCCCCAAAATCGCCCTTTTATGTAAGTTTATTTTTTTAAATGCTTTTGTAAGTATATTTTTGGGGGTGTAAAAGGACTAGTCTATTTTACATTATTCCTTATGGGGATAAATTCGTTTGGTAATGGCACTTGAACAGCATTCTCGAACGAAAAAATATCGTAACTCGAGGTACCACTGTACCTTGAAATTGAGCTCAAAGTAGCGAAAATGTTCGATTTTTGCCGATGTTCAAGAGTAAACAAATCACACCACGCGTCCAATACAAGTCAACTGGTGAGTCTAATATTCTTTCTCAAGTGCGGTGATATTATTTATACTGGTTTTACAATGATGCAGTTGTATACATAACAGTAAATCTTCTATTTTTTGTGAGAATAAAAATTCTAAATGGAAAGCAAAAGTAATGTAAGAGGGGCCTGGAGACATGACTAATGAACAGAGAAGATGTGATTTTAGTGCCAGGAATGTCTGCCTTGTTTATTCTGGACCCCATTTTTAAATTGGCATCGTTTGAAATTTGTGTGAAATTGGCCGAATTGCAAATTTCTGACCACTCTTTTGGGTTGTTGAAATTGGTAAATGGGCGGTTTCTTCTACTCAATCGATAGAAGAAATGGAGTTCTAGTGGAATTGCTATGATTTTAGTAGACTGGTATATTGGAATTGGCCAAAAATAGGGCTCAAAATGGGCGAAATCGCCAATGCGTAAACATCGTCGAGACCGATAACTTCGCGAGAGCATAATTCCGAAAGTTTTCAATCAAATTTCATACTTTTGGTGTCGTTATGATTGGAAAAAGATTATCATTTCATAAGATTTTTTTTGTTTTTTTTTCCAAAAAAAATTCAACCCTGAGAACGAGTTTGGGAGAGGGCCTGTCGACCCCCAAAGGGTTAATCCGTTCCTGCTGTCAGGAGGCATGACAAAATAGTACTTCAATGTGACGCTGTTATCAACTCTACGGCTTATTTATCTATTACAATTCATCTAATATGACTTAAACAATATAAATAACATAAAAACCTGATATACACTCTAGAATGAATAAAATATGTACAGTATGTCATTACGTACAGTGGTACCTCGAGTTACGATATTTTTTCGTTCGAGAATGCTGTTCAAGTGCCATTACCAAACGAATTTATCCCCATAAGGAATAATGTAAAATAGACTAGTCCTTTTACACCCCCAAAAATATACCTACAAAAGCATTTAAAAAAAATAAACTTACATAAAAGGGCGATTTTGGGGACCATCGTAACTCGAGGTACCACTGTATGTGGTGGCGGGCATTCTTGCTCCAGCTATGATAACGTCTTCCCATTCTTTCCTCCTTCAGACGTGTTAGTATAAGAGAAAATGGAGTTTGTAATGCTAGCTGCATTAGATCACTTCTTTCATAAGAAAACCATAATGTACAAATGAACTGGTGTACGTACACCATTTACATACCTTGCAGAAGATAGGCAGAGCAGCTTATACTGTCAGGAGTTTATTTCGTTTCGTCCTTTTTCTATCACTTAACTGCTACACTTTTAACTCATAAACGGTCCAAACGTATATATACGTTTGCTCGCCCAGTGCCCCGAATATTTTGAATTTTTTTTTTTTTTATAGAAATAGAGGACATTTTTGTAAGTGTTATGGGATAAAAAAAAAATTAGGGTCAATACTTACCGAGATATGAGGCCGCGAAGTTGGCACATGGCGATCACCTGACGGCAACATGGAGCACTGCTGCTTGCAGAAATTTTACATATATACCATTTTTTTCCATTTTTTGTTTTTATGATATGATACTTATGTTTTATAGTAAATCTTTTGATTTCAATGACAATTGTTGTTTATACACCAATATTATATACAAAATTATTATCATACTGTCACAAACACACATGTACACACTGATAGGTGATTTTGCACACCTGGCTGAATCACATTCTATTAGTATCTACAACTATGTACAGTCAACCCCTTGTGTTCGTTAGCGTCAGAGTTCGTTAAAATCGGTGTTCGTTAATTTTTTCATGAAAATTTTGGCTCGGTGTTAACAAATCCGCTCGGAGCTCATGATTCGTCCCGGACGCATACGCGTGGCCTGAGCGGGCCCGAGCACTCCATTCAGCGTCAGTGTGCTATTGTTTACCAGCGAGTGACCGCCACCCACGCATTCATACCATACATTTTGTCATTATTCCAGTGTTTTTAGTGCTTGCAACTGCTAAATAAGCCACCATGGGCCCCAAGAAAGCTCCTAGTGCCAGCCCTGTGGTAAAGAGTGTAGCAGGGATGCAGGGAGTGTAGCAGGGATGCAGGGAGTGTAGCAGGGATGCAGGGAGTGTAGCAGGGATGCAGGGAGTGTAGCAGGGATGCAGGGAGTGTAGCAGGGATGCAGGGAGTGTAGCAGGGATGCAGGGAGTGTAGCAGGGATGCAGGGAGTGTAGCAGGCATGCAGGGAGTGTAGCAGGCATGCAGGGAGTGTAGCCAGGCATGCAGAGAGTGTAGCCAGGCATGCAGGGAGTGTAGCAGGCATGCAGGGAGCGTAGCAGGCATGCAGGGACCGTAGCAGGCATGCAGGGAGCGTAGCAGGCAAGGACTTTTTACCTGATGTCTTTATAGAAGGGGATTTTCCTTGCAAACAATGAAAAAACTTCCATCCTCTCCCCTCTTCCACACATCAACAACTCTTCAATAAATGTAAGTGACATGTTATTGTACTACTATTATTTCTTTATTTCTCATTGTTTTGTGTGTAATTTAATGTCTATATGTTGTAAAACAATATTTTATTTTAATACTTTTGGGTGTTTGGAACGGATTAATTTTATTTCCATTATTTTTTATGGGGAAAATAGATTCAGAGTTCGTTATATTCGGTGTTCATTAAGCTCTCTGGAACGGATTAATCACGAGAACCGGGAGCTCACTGTACAAGTATTTTCATGTACTACTTATGTTTCTAGAAATCCACAATTGTATGATACTCCATGAAGCATGGATTCATACAGAGTGCCACCCACACTAGTGACATATGAATCGTGTGTCCCTCCGCTGTTGGGGTCGTTTTGTGGTGGTAGCACACAACACACTTCTTCTGGGAATGCTTCTTCTTTGGGGTAGGTGGTATTGGTACCAGGTAGTGACAGTTAGGGATGATTCAGTCTGGCACTTCCCCCACTGGTTGTGGTTGGGGGACAAGTCCCTGTTGAGGGGCAGGTACAGGTGTGGTACCATACTTTTTTGCTATTTGTTTTACAACATTCAGGGAGAATTCTGCAAAACGTTGTCGTTTTTCAGTCTTTGTCATACATATTGAATGCATTGAGCACTGCAATGTCTACAAGGTGTACAAGGTGGAAAAACAGTTTTATATACCACTTGCGACTCCTACACATACAGTCAACAAACCCTATCATCATGTCACACTTGTCAACTAGTCGCATATTGTTTGTATAGTCGATGACAACAGCTGGTTTGACAATACGTTCATTGGTGTCCCGGTTCACTTTGTCTGTTTGTACCATCTCGTTTCTGTGGATGGTTGACAGCAATGTCACGTCCCGTTTGTCATGCCACGTCAGTGCCATAATGTCATTGGCATGAAACACTTGCACTGCACCTTCAACACTGCCTCCACAGAATCTTGGCATATGTTTTCTATACCTTCTCACTGTTCCACATATATCGGTATTGTTCACACGTAGGAAATCAGCGAGCATAGGGCTTGTATACCAGTTGTCTGTGTACAATGTATGGCCCTTGCCAAGGTTTGGTTCCATCATCTTGCAAACAACATCACCAGAAATGCCCAACATGCGCCTGGTATCGTTGAGTGTTTTTTTTTCCTGGTGTATACAGTGAGATCCAACACTATGCCACTCTAAATGTCACACATAACAAAAAGTTTTATACCAACAACAATGTTCTTGAAAGGATAAAAGTATGCACTGAATTTCTGCTTCATATAGATAAACACTTTTCAGATTTTGTATAGAAAGTCATTTCTGTTGGGCATATTCCTGTCTGAGAAGTGCAACATTCGTAGCAACAGAATGAATCTGTTGCAGGGAAGGAGGTCACAGAAGACAGGAGTACTGATAAAGTAGTCTGTGGCCCAGTAGTTACGTATATTGTTCTTATAGGAATGTGGCATAAGCATGACAGTGGCAAGGAATAAATACATTTCAGCCACTGTTGTATCTTTCCACTTGCGCAGTCGTGATGATTCCCCAACCTCTGCTGTGTTGTCCATGATATAGCGGAAATAATAGTTTATCTGGGTCACTATCAATTTCATTATAGGCTCGTCAAAGTACAACTGGAAAAAGTCTAACTCTGTAGACTCATTCGTTATGGGACATTCTGGCAGGATGCCACTTCCACTCGCATCAAAATCAAAAGGCTGTGTCACGAATATATTTTGTGTCCAGTTCCACTTTCGGTCACATGGTGCAGGGTGGACCTGTGGCATGGGGCGTGGGGGAGCAGGAGGTGGGACAGGAGTGGAGGCAGCACATGGTTGAGGGGGTCCCGAGCAGTTCTTTGTCTGTCCACCCACTGTGCCATGTGCTCCAGGCACCGTGCCACCAAACACTTCTTCCTCCATCCCCGCATATTCACCTTCATGATCAGTATCAGTGGCCGGGGTTTTGGATCGTGACCTGCCATGACCCTTGGGGACTGCATATGGCACACTTCCTGAACGTAGACGCCGCCGCCTAAAAGTACGCTTCACTGGTGAATAATGAACATCACTATCACTAGATGAATCCTCGAATGGCGTAAAATCAATCTCATCGTCGCTTACATCACTTTCACTATCACTAAAACACCGGGAAAATGATAGTTTCCTCTTGCATAGTTGTCTATGGGTAACACTCGCCACTCCAGAGGTGCTTGGCTTAGGGTCTGGTGTGGCCACACTGGCTACCCCAGAGGTGCTTGGCCCAGGGTCTGGTGTGGCCACACTGGCCACCCCAGCGGTGATGGGCTGAGGGTCATCTGGGTTATTGTCAATATTTTCACTAATTCCTTGATTATTAGTGGCCACATCTGTGTCAGATCCACTAAACTCATGTACTATATCACTTTCCTCGAAGAGTAGAGTGTTAATACGACGAGGCGTGAGTGAATCATGAGGATGTGCCATGATGTTGACCGAAGATGAACCTGAATGTAACTGGTGCTACCATGCGGTACCCAGGCGTCCCAGATTGTTTTCATACGGCACACACTGAGTGCGCAGACCCATTCTCTCATGTCTAGGCGACTCAGGCCTATCGCGCCAATTGTGAAGGAATGAAAAATAAAATGTAAATAACGTTTGGGGCAGTAGTGGTACTAACGTATATATACGTTTGGACCGTTTGCGGGTTAATGCTACACTTTGTCACTGAACTTAACTGCTTTAAACTCCACAACTTGCGCCTGTGCTGGAGTGCAGGAACACGTTAAAATCACTAAGAGTGTGTTATTAGTCTTGAAGATGCCATATTAATAATGATAATAACACAATAATAATCACTGAGGTGTATAAAACGTTAATATTGACATTTTGCTTAATCTATCTATGGTATTTTTTTTCAAATTTATATAATAAACACTCTACGTAACATATAAATTAACAAATATGAGATGTTTTTCCAGTCGGCTTGACGGAGTGAACAAAAACCATTCATGTCCGGGCTGGTAACAACAACTGGTTTGTTTACATTCAACAGTGGTATAGTTAATTTTTCTTACGTACTCTAAAGTGTATTTCAAGATTCAGTTTTTTGTTAAACTATTTCTACCAATGAACACTAATAAAGTTTATTTTCATGTTAAAAGACTACCAAACTCGCGAACATTCTACACTCATGTACTCATTCTTTCTTGTTTATTCATTTAATCTTGTTTACTCACCTCTCACTCTACATTAAGATTACAAATATTTTAAGGTACGTAATGAGTGTACTGTATATGCATTTTATCACTCTAGGGCACTTTAAATGCCTAGTATATAATGTGTGAGTGGGGTAGCCAGATGGGGGTTACATACCTACCACACTTTGATACCTACCTACCTTACTATTCACCTTGCACCCTATACTAAGACCATTAACACTACAAATATTCCTTGGTGAGGGTTCCTTGGTGAGGGGCACCACTAACTCCACCACTGCCTCGCAACATAAGCTTACTTGATTTCTTTTTTCTTTGCCAGGATAGAAGTGATTGTTGATTTGTTTTTGCCATATATCCTGGCAAGCTGGAGCACACGCACATCACTCTCGTGGTTAATTATGTAGCAGTTGTACTCAGTCAACAAGCACAAAACACAATGAATTATTGTGAAATGTTTGGATGAGCACGCAGGGTAATGTTCACTTGAGGAGAAACAAAACCACACTGACTCACGACGCCTGTGAGGGCAGGCGGACAGGTCTGGTACGCCGGCTGAAACTTGGGGCACAGTACAAAACTCAAGACAAAATTTAGCCAAAAAAAAGCAGTCTAAACTCGAAGCGGCCGAAACTCGGGGTTCCACTGTACTAAGAAAGAGGAGCACTGCAAGGGAGCTAGGGGCCCACAGAGGGTAGGAGCAAGAATACAGGGGGGGGGGGAATAATAAAGGACAAATATCCAAGGCAGAAGAAAGAAAACCTAAAGGAGAAAGAGGGAGAAGGGGAGAAAAAGAATCAGGTTAAGTCATGGGTGTTCTGAAGTTTGGAGCATTTTACAGTGTTATGGGAAAGGGAGGCATCTACAGAGACAAAGCCAGGACTAAGATTCATACAAGGGAAGTTGTGTGTAAGGGAGGATTCAACCAGACGGCGACTGTGAAAGTTAAAAGTAAGGTAAACAGTTCTAGCAGAAGACCAGTCAATAGGATGACTGATCTCTGACATGACAGAAGAAAAAACATTGTTGGTGTCAGCAAGCCTAACACTACTTTTGTGCTCTCTGAATCTGTCAGAAAGAGAACGGCCAGTTTCTCCAAAGTACTGAAGAGGACAGGAGGAACAAGAAATAGAGTAGACAACAGGAGCATCTATAGAGGGAGGAGAGGTATGAACTAAATTAGTGTGAGTGTAGCGAAAAGTAAGTTTTATGTCTAAGGAACGAAGAGAGTTGTTGAGATTAGAAAGACTGGAAATGTAGGGAAGGCAGAGGACAGGAGAGTTCCCAGGAGTAGAGAGTTTGGGAGAGAAGTCCGTTTAGCACGTGAGAAGGCAAGAGTCTATGAAATGGGAAGGATAGCCAAGACGGGAAAATGAATTATGAAGAGTGGAAATTTTTGATTCAAGGAACTGAGGATCACAAATCCGGAGAGCACGGAGAAAGAGGGAGATAACACTTTTCTTGACAGAGGAAGCATGATAAGACTAGTAGTGAAGGTACATGCCACTGTGCATGGACTTGCAGTACACTGAGCAGTGGACATGAACATCAAGGAAAGGAAGCAAGGAATTAGATTCCCATTCAGCTTTAAACTTAATGGAAGGGGCAAGATTATGAAGAGCATCAAGAAATGGTTGGAAGAGACGAGTCATGAGGCTTGGTTACCCTTCCCATTTCATAGACTCTGCCTTCACACATCTCTCCCAAATTCTCCTGTCCTCTGCCTTCCCTACATTTCCGGTCTTTCTAATCTCAACAACTCTCTCCATTCCTTAGACATCAAACTTACTTTTCGCCAGACTAACACTTCGCACTAATCTAGTTCATATCTCTCCTCCCTCTATAGATGCTCTTGGTGTCTACTCTATTTCTTGTTCCTCCTGTCCTCTTCAGTACTTTGGAGAAACTGGCCGATCTCTTTCTGACAGACTTAGGGAGCACAAAAGTAGTGTTAGGCTTGCCGACACCAACAATGCTCTTTTCTGTCATGTCAGAGATCACAGTCATCCTATTGATTGGTCTTCTGCTAAAACTGTTTACCCTACTTCTAACTTTCACAGTTGCCGTCTGGTTAAATCCTCCCATATGTACACAACTTTCCTTGTGTGAATCTTAGTCCTGGCTTTGTCTCTGTAGATGCCTCCCTTTCCCATTACACTGTAAAATGCTCCAAACTTCAGAACACCCATGACTTAACCTGATTCTTTTTTTCCCTTTGCCCTATTCCCCATTCCTCTTTCTCCTTTGGGTTTTCTTTCTTCTGCCTTGGGTATTTGTCCTTCATTATTTTCCCCCCTCTGTTCTTGCTCCTACCCTATGTGGGCCTCTAGCTCCCTTGCAGTGCTCCTCTTAGTATTTGACTGACTCCACTATTACTAGTATTGCCTCCACCACTACCTCTCTTCTTCCTTTCCTACTACCTCTCTTGTCCCGTCCCTGTCTGCTGGCCTATATATACTCCCTCCTCTCCGTTTGTTAGTGTGACTTTGTAAATGGTCCAAGTCGGACTGAAACGTCGTCATAAGCTCCTCTCTTCTATGTGCGGGTTGTGTGTGTATTGTTCCAGTCACGGTATTGTGCCTTTTTTTGTTATCAATGCATATAAATGCTAGATAACAAGTTTACACTAACATGTATTGTTAGCAATAGAACTAGGCATTAAAAAACAAAAAAGTAAAATACACACACAGTACACACATTATTTACCTCAAAATATCTGTAGTCTTAATGTAGGGCAAATTGTGAGTAGAATTTATTGTAGGAAGTCAGGTCTGGGTAGGTATGGTAGCCCTCCTGGCCACCCCATCCACACACAATGTACTACAATTAAAGTGCCCTAGAGTGATAAAATGCATATACAGTACACGCATTACTTACCTTAAAATATTTGTAGTCTTAATGGTCTTAATGTAGGGTGAGAGGTGAAAAGTATTTACAGTGGACCCCCGCTATTCGAACGGCTCGGCAGTCGAACAAATCGTCATTAGTACAAAAAATTCGAAATCGTCATGCGAACAAATTATCGCGAGTCGAACGAATACGTTCGTGACCTGTCGGCCCAGGCGCTTGGGTGCCTCACAGCGCAGGCGTGGAGAGCCAGTCCCGCGTTGTTTACACTCGAGAGAACAATACCCTGCACGCTTCCCCAGACATTTCACACTTAATTATAATTTTTTGGAGTTTGTTCATTAAGTGCGACTGTGAAATAAGCTACCATGGGTCCCAAGAAAGTTCCTAGTGGTACCCCTGGGCTGATAAAAGTGAGAAACACCGTAGAAATGAAGAAGGAAATAATACAAAAATACGAGAGTGGTGTGCGATTGTGTGATCTTGCCAGGATATATGGCAAAACAGGTCAACTATCGCTTCTATCCTGCTTAAGAAGGAAGAAATTAAGCAAGCTGATGTTGCAAAAGGTGTTACTGTGCGAGCCAAAAACAGACCACAAATAATCGAAGAGATTGAGAAGTTGTTGCTGGTGTGGATCAAGGATAAAGAGTTAGCGGGTGATAGTGTGTCTGAGTCAATTATTTGTGAAAAGGCAAGGAACTTGCATGCCGATCTTTAAAGAAAATGCCTGCAACCAGTGCTGATTGTAATGGTAGTGAATTTAAAGCCAGCAAAGGCTGGTTTGAGAGATTTAAAAATCGTAGTGGCATACATAATGTGGTAAGGCATGGTGAGGCTGCCAGTTCAGACAAACATGCAGCTGAAAAATTCATAAAGGAGTTTCAGGACTACATAAAGACTGAAAAATTGAAACCTGAACAAGTGTTCAATTGTGACGAAACAGGCCTGTTTTGGAAGAAAATGCCCAACAGGACCTACATTACTCAGGAAGAAAAGGCACTGCCAGGACATAAGCCTATGAAAGACAGGCTAACTCTCATGATGTGTAGTAATGCTAGTGGGGATTTTAAATTAAAGCCTTTACTAGTGTATCACTCAGAAAATCCCAGAGTGTTCAAGAGACACAATGTCGTCAAAAGTAGATTGTGTGTCTTGTGGAGAGCTAGTCAGAATGCATGGGTCACAAAGCACCTTTTCAGTGACTGGATCCATGAAGTGTTTGGCCCCAGTGTGAGAAAATACCTACAGGAAAAGGGTTTGGACAAAAAGTGCCTCCTGTTGCTGGACAATGCTCCTTCACATCCTCAAAACATGGAAGACCTACTGTGTGAAGAATTCAAATTCATAAAACTGAAGTTCTTGCCTCCTAACACCACTCCTCTCCTCCAGCCCATGGACCAGCAGGTCATCTGTAACTTCAAAAACTCTACACAAAAGCAGTGTTTGAAAAGTGCTTTGAAATGACCTCGGACAGTGAATTGACCCTTAGAGAGTTCTGGAAGAATCATTTCAATATCTACAGCTGCATAGGCCTTATAGGCAAGGCTTGGGAGGGAGTGACTTCAAGGACTTTGAACTCTGCTTGGAGACCATTGTGGCCAGGTTGTGTCCAACAGAGGGATTTTGAAGGGTTTGAGGCTGACCCTGACCCTGCCGACCCTGTGCCTGTTGTGGACTGTATTGTGGAATTGGGCAAGTCCATGGGGTTGGAGGTGAGTGGCGATGATGTGGAAGAGTTAGTGCAGGGCCACAGGGTAGAGCTAACAACTCAAGAGCTGCAAGAGCTGGAAATGGATGAGCATCAGACCAGATTTGAGGCTATTGATTCACGGGAGGAGGAGGAGGAAGAGGGGCTGAAGAAGGTGGAATAGATTGCAAAGTTTTGTTGAAAAATACCACCCTGAACAAGCTCAAACAAGCCATAACAGCAGCATGTTCAGTGACCAAACAATGTCCTTCTTCAGGAACATGTTGAAAAGGCGCCAGAAACAGAAGACTGTGGACAGTTATTTTGTTAAAGTGTCCAGTGACTCCCAAGCTGGCCCTAGTGGGATTAAAAGACAAAGAAAAGAAGTAACCCCAGATAGGGCTTTGGTACCTGAAGTCCTTCTGGAAGGGGATTCCCCTTCCAAACACTAACCCCTCCCTCCCTCACTCCTCCTCCCTCTCTTCCAATGCCATCCAACATCTTCAATAATGGTAAGTAAAAAAGACTTGCATTTATTTATTAATACTTTTAGTAGTACAGCACTGTAGTATTTAATGTTTTTGTCTATGTAGAAGCTTAATTTTATTAAAATATATTATTTTTTATATATTTTTGGATTTTTGGAACGGATTAATTGTATTTCCATTATTTCTTATGGGAAAAATTAAATCGCCTTTTGAACATTTCACGTTAAGAACAAGCTCCTGGAACGGATTAAATTCGAATGGCGAGGGTCCACTGTATTTGTAGAAAGTCAGGTGTGGGAAGTAGGGTAGCCCTCCTGGCCACCCCACCCACACAGAGTACTCTGTAAACAAACGGACGAAGCGTCTGGTTATGGTTCATACATGTTCATACAAACACCTTATATTGTGTAAAAGTTGCCTCCACAGTGGTACAGTAGAATAAGTAAAGACCAACCCTTCCATTCTCGTGGAACATTTTTAGAAGGAATGATGTTCTGACAAGTCAGTACAGAATAAATAAACAGCAACACTCCCATTCTCATGCAACACACCATTTTTAGAGTGAATGATATTATTATTATAATCATAATAAAAAAGAAGCTCTAAACCCACAAGAGTCATGAATAACTATAGATAGAGTGAAGGCATACGAAAGGAATATTTTTCTACAGTTGAGTAACTGGTGTTTGACTAGAGAAAACGTAATTCTTCAGACCCTCCCACCAACCGCTTGGTAAACAAATCTCATTTATGTCAACTTTTATACTGTGGGAGTATGTATCATGTTTATATGTTACGTAGCGTGTTTATTACATAATTTTGAAAAAAAAATATCCTAGATGGATTAATGGAAATGTCTATATTAAAGTAATATACGACATTTAATGCTCCCAAGAGGAGAGAGACTCTTAGTGATTTTAATGTGTACCTGCACGCTAGCACAGTGTGTAAGTATATTTAGGTACAGGTACACATAAGTATAATTATCCGAGTACATATAAAATATGCAATAACTTTAAAACACTTGAAATTTTGGAAAATTTCCGGACATAATAGAGATGTGCTCACGGAGAATGTAAACAAACTGGGTTGGGCGCGCTGTATTAGAAAGACCGCTCGCCATATAGCAAGTTTTGGTTATACTAATTTGAAATAGCTGTATTAGCGGAACGCCGTAAAGCGGGGACCTACTGTATAATGTATGTTGTGCCAAATAGGTAAAACTGGTCAATTAGCAAGAACTCATTTAAAATTAAGTCCTTGATAAAATTTTCTTATACATTTGAAGATACAGTGGTACCTCGAGTTACGATGGTCCCCAAAATCGCCCTTTATGTAAGTTTATTTTTTAAATGCTTTTGTAAGTATATTTTTGGGGGTGTAAAAGGACTAGTCTATTTTACATTATTCCTTATAGGGATAAATTCGTTTGGTAATGGCACTTGAACAGCATTCTCGAACGAAAAAATATCGTAACTCGACGTACCACTGTATATTTTTTCATTTATGATAATATAAAAATTAGTGATTTTGTACCAAAAGAACCTTAGGAAACTTACCTAACCATATTATAACAAGTGCAATTTAATTTAGTTTAGTTCAACTAAATATATTTTATATAGGTTTACAATAATTTAATAACAATCAAACACATTGAAATACATGTATATTTTTTGTTAGATTCAGAATAATTTTTGTGAAATTATTGCATACACAAATTTTCCCTTGCCCTATTCGGCAAGAAGTTCGTTGCTGTTTAAACCAAATTTGCAAGTTTTACTTACAAGTTGGCCGTCTCCCACCGAGGCAGGGTGACCCAAAAAGAAAGAAAAAATCTCCAAAAAGAAAATACTTTCATCATCATTCAACACTTTCACCTCACTCATACATAATCAGTCTTTGCAGAGGCGCTCAGATATGACAGTTTAGAATAGTCCCTCCAAACTGTCAATATCCCAGACCCCTCCTTTAAAATGCAGGCATTGTAAAGTGGACCTCCGGATTACGTACTGCTCCAAACTCAAACAATTATGTAAGTGTATTTTTGTAAATGCTTTTGTAAGTGTATTTTTGGGAGTCTAAAGGACTAATTTACATTATTCCTTATGGAAACAAATTCGTTCGGTAACGGCACTTGAACAGCAACGGCTTCTGGAACGAAATAATGACGTAATCCGGGGGTCCACTGTACTTCCCATTTCCAGGACTCGAAGTCTGGCTAAATCTATGATAACTGGTTCCCCTGAATCCCTTCACTAAATATTATCCTGCTCACACTCCAACAGCTCATCAGGTCCCAAAAACCATTCGTCTCCATTCACTCCTATCTAACACGCTCACACACGCTGAAAGTCAAAGCCCCTTGCCCACAAAACCACCTTTGCCCCCTCCCTCCAACCTTTTCAAGGACGACCCCTACCCCTCATTCCTTTCCCTACAGATTTATACACTCTCCAAGTCATTCTACTTTGATCCATTCTCTCCAAATGACCAAACCACCTCAACAACCCCTCTTAAGCCCTCTGACTAATACTTTTAGTAACTCCACACCTCCTAATTTCCACACTCCGAATTCTCTGCATAATATTTACACCACACATTGCTCTTAGACAGGACATCTCCACTGCCTCCAGCCGCCTCCTCGCTGCAGCATATACAACCCAAGCTTCACACCCATATAAGAGTTGGTACCACTATACTTTCATACATTGCCTTCTTTGCCTCCATAGATAACGTTTTTTGTCTCCACAGATACCTCAACGCACCACTCACCTTTTTTTCTTCATCAATTCTATGGTTAACCTCATCCTTCATAAACCCATCCGCTGACAAGTCAACTCCCAAATATCTGAAAACATTCACTTCTTCCATACTCCCTCTCTCCAATGTGATATCCAATTTTTCTTAATCTAAATCATTTGATACCCTCATCACCTTACTCTTATCTATGTTCAGTTTCAACTTTCTACCTTTACACACCTTCATAAACTCATCCACTAACCTTGCAACTTTTCTTTAGAATCTCCCATAAGCACAGTATCATCAGCAAAGTAACTGTATCAACTCCCATTTTGTACTTGATTCCCCATAATTTTATCCCACTTTCCCAACACCCTAGCATTTACTTATTTTACAACCCCATCTATAAATAT
>WNWK01011044.1:0-66703 GCA_009830355.1 Cherax destructor | reverse complement strand
CATCCTGTCATTTTCTGCAGATGCGATTGATACAGTGTTATGGTCTTTGAAGGTGAGATCCTCTGACATTATCACTCCCAGGTCTTTTACATTATTTTTTCGCTCTATTGTATGGTTGGAATTTTTTTTATACTCCGATATAGTTTTAATTTCCGACGTTGTCCAACGGAGTAATTGAAATTTCTCATCAGCTTCATAAAACCATACCACGGGGGGGTTTGAACCCGGGTATGGTTTTTTTTTTAACGTGTCATTACGATTTCGTGAGTCAATTCATATTGTTTTCGCGGCCCATTTAAAGATTTGGTTGATGTCCACCTGGAGTCTTGCGGTATTTCAATAGAAACTGCGAAAACCCGGTGTCATCTGCAAAGGAAAAACACGGCGCGTGGCTTATATCCCTGTCTATGTCGATATGAGGATGAAACAAGAGGGGATCGAGAACTGTGCCTTGTAGAACAGAGCTTTTCCCGAGCCGCGTCAGACTTTATTTGACGACTCTGCCCCGTGTTCTATTTGTTGGGAAATTGTAGATCCATCTACCAATTTTCCCCGTCACCTTTTATCACATATTTTGTGTGTTTACACCATGGTCACACTTGTCAAAGGTTTTTCATCGCATTCTTTTTGTTTCTAGAGCATCCAGGCCCTTTGTCGTAGGGTCCAGAGTTGGGACAAAACAGGAACGACCAGCTCTAAACCCATGCTCCCCGGGGTTTTGGTAACTGATGGGTATCTAGAGGGGTGGCGATCTTGTTTCTAGAACCCTTTCAAAGTTTTTATGATATGGGACGTTAGCGTATCGATCTGCGTTTTTTGTTTTGTTTTACTCCCCCCTTTTGGGAGTGGGGGCTATGTCTGTTTTTTTAGTAGCTGGGAACACCCCAGTGTCCATGTTCCCTCTCCATAGGATTTAAAAGCAGGGATGGGGGCTTTTGGTTCTTGATGATTGGGATGGGCAGAGTGCATGGGTAAGTGTTTTTACAGGTATACACAAATACAGTTACATGATTATCATACATAGCAGCATATGTAGAAACCTAGATCCCCCAAAAAAGTCAGACAGAGTGACTTATTTCCATTGGGGTCCTTTTAATACCTTAATATTATACACTGTAGGAGATATATGTTATTATACTATAAAGGATATATACTAGGGGTCATTTATCATCCTTTCGAAGTCATTTGGCGTCAGGATAATATCAGATAGGTGTAGTTACCAAATTCTGTCTCTCAAAAAAAAACATTAGGTTTTGACTCTCAGTCGGTTAGGGGCTGCAAAAACCGAGTCAATTATGTTTTAATACTCCCTTTTTCCTTGCTGTCTCTGTGTAGGACCCATCCGTTTAAGTGGGGCCCCAATACTGAATGTTTTTCTCGACTTTGATTTGGCATAAAAAAAAGAAATTTTTGGGTTTCATTTATTGTTTTTAGTTCTAAATAAACTTATTATGGTTATTAATAAGAGAAAAAAGCAAGGTATTTTTCCAGAATGGTTGTAATATGCCACTGGGGATAAAAGCAATTTCGAACATTTGTGAGTGAGAATTCTTTCTTTAAATTTTCGTTTTCCCAGCAGGAAATTTGAAATAAAACATAAAAAAAGAAGGCCCCCATAGATGAGTGTGAGTTCAAGGTCGCCAACAGTCTTCACATCATCATAACTATTTCGAAAATACCCAGTATTTATGAAGGTATGTTGTTAAATACAGTGTTAGCGAAAGACGCTGATGTCAGCTAGGACTGTATACCATGTACTGTTCTTGTAGTAAATAAAGATATTATTATTATTATTATTATTATTATTTTTAATTAGTGGGCTTTGGGTGCTGAGAATTTATTTTTTGGTGGCTTAAGGTCTCCCCTTGGCACCGTGACTGAATGTTAGAGAATTTAATTTCTTTATGAGAAGCCCTAAACTTATGCGGGTCATTCAGCACAAGGAGTGGTGGAGGTTTGGCCCTACTAATGGAAATAAATCACTGTGACTTTTTTTTTAGAATATTCTAGGTAATTTACACTATGATAATTGTACTTATGTGTATCTGTGCCTAAATAAAGTTATAATAATAATTTTATTTCTCCAATTACATGTACAAGGTATACAGGCCTAGTTGATATCATTGACATAATATTATATATAAAGTTTCTGGTTATGCAGATCATTTCGGGCAAATTAGGCAGTTTTGCCCCAGGATGCGACCCACACCCAGGTACCTATTTTACTGCTAGGTGAATAGGGACAGCAGGAAACACATCCTAATGTTTCCACCTGTACCAGGGATCGAACCACATACCTCAGTGTGTGAGCTGAGTGTGCTAGCAGTCGAGCTACGGCACAATAGTGAAATACAGTTAAGTTAAAATGAGACACTAGTGCAACACTTGGGTATCTTTATTGACGAAACGTTTCTCCAGCCAGTGGCTTCTTCAGTCCAATACAGAGAAGAACGGTTTAAGATGAGGAGGGAGTGTGAGGTAATCAGTCCCTCAGGCTGGAGTCGACGTATTCAGTCCATCAGTCTTAAAACAGAGAGAGAGAAAAAAAAGGGAATTCGCTAGAATGTCGTATGTGGTGATGGCAACACTGGGGTGGGGATGGCAACACTGGGGTGGGGATGTCAACTCATGGGGTGGGGATGGCAACACTGGGGTGGGGATGGCAACACTGGGGTGGGGATGGCAACACTGGGGTGGGGATGGCAACACTAGGGTGGGGATGGCAACACTGGGGTGGGGATGGGGTAAGAGGAGAGTTGTGGTGTTGGGGTAGGTGGAGTTGGGTGGAGGGAGGGTGACGGTGCCGGGGGAGGGGGGGAAGGTAAACAAACGTGGCGCTGCTGGAGAGGTTCTCACTCACTGGTGTTGTTAACATTACCAAGCATGATGAAACCTGGGAGATGATGGTGGTAACCTGGGCATCGCCAACCATATGTGTGGTAGACAGTATAACAGACGGCAGGTGTTTCTACTACAGGTGTGTAGCAAGGTGTGCCAGTAGGCCGCCCAATAGCATAAATAAGTGGCTCTAGATAAGACTGGGTTGGAAGTACGTACGTGTTGGTTGGTCACACTCGCTCAGGAAACTTATCAAAACCTGTTTTTTTCACATTGGTGAATTTAGTAAGACAGTTTATTTAGGTACAGGTACGTACACATGTATAATTATCAAATTAACGTGTAAATTACTTAGGATAACATAAAAGTCAGATAAGGTGACTTATTTCCATTGGGGTCCTTGTACTGTACTCACCTAATTGTGGTTGCATGGGTCGATTCACAGCTCCTAGCCCGGCCTCTTCACTGGTCGCCACTAGGTCCACTCCCTGTTCCATGAGCTTTATCATACCTCTTCAAGCTATGTATAGATCCTGCTTCTACTACCTCACTTTCCAGAGTATTCCACTTCCTGACAGCTCTATGGCTGAAGAAATACTTCCTAACATCCCTGTGGCTCATCTGAGTCTTCAACTTATTTTTTTTAGCTAACATAC
This sequence comes from Cherax destructor, assembly GCA_009830355.1. NCBI lineage: Eukaryota > Metazoa > Arthropoda > Malacostraca > Decapoda > Parastacidae > Cherax > Cherax destructor. Next base: position 63,209 of record WNWK01011044.1, on the reverse strand, counting down.
ATGTAAATGGTAATAACTCTTTTTACCTTATTCCTAGTATATATCCTTTATAGTATTATAACATATATCTCCTACAGTGTAGGATATTAAGGTATTAAATGGACCCCAATGGAAATAAGTCACTCTGACTTTTGGGTTATCCTAGGTTTTCTACACATATGCTGCTATGTATGATAATCTATGTACGTAACTGTATTTGTGTATACCTGAATAAACTTACTTAACTTCCAATTGTGACTCCTTGTCGCTGTGTCCCATGGCTGGAACATCCTGTCTCTGTCCACACGTCGATTCATCTTGGTATTTCATATGTTGTTATCATGTCCCCCCTGTCCCTCCTGAATTTGGATCTTTATTTGGATTTCATTAAGGCTTTCAGTAGACTTCCACACACACGACTTAATAATAAGAGTTGCAGCTCATGGTATAAATAATAATAATAATAATAATCTTTATTTCTACAAGTACGTGATACAACTTATACAGACCATAGCTGACATCATTGATATACTATATAAAAAGCCCCTGGTTATGCAGAGCATTTCAGGCAACGTAGGTTAATCTTGTCTTCCAGGATGCAACCCACATCAGTTGGCTAGCACCCAGGTACCTACTTATTGCTAGGTGAATAGTAATAGCAGGTGTAAGGAAACACGACCAGTGTTTCCACTCATACCAGTGATTGAACCATGGACACTCAGTGTGTGAACTTAGTTCTCTACTAACCGAGCTATGGGACACCCAGCAGCAATGGTTCTAACATGGGTTGCAGTTTGGCTGACCACTAGAAAACATAAATTTGGTGGAATCTGAATGGGACCAGTCTCAAGTGGGGATCCACAAGGATCAGGTTTTACGTCCATTGTTGTTAGTAAGTTTATTTAGGTACAGGTACACATAAGTACAATTATCATACATAGTTTAACATGTGTGTAAATTACTTAGGATAACCCAGAAAAGTCATAGTTTACATTACGAAGGAATATCAAGTGACATGAGAAAATTTGCTGATAATACAAAAATAGACTAAATAATATATTTTGAGGAGGTTACCATTGAACTTCAGGAAGACTTGGATACACAAATGGACACACTAATGTATAAGGATAGACTAAGAGTCCTGAACCTTCACTCTCTCTTGAGAGACAGAATGAGGGAAGATATCATTGAGGTATATAAGTGGAAGACACACACAAGCAAAGGTGATAGTGATAAAGTACAGCAGTGTCTGACAGAGTGAATATGATAATGGTATACAATACTGACAGGTTGATAAGTAAGACGTGCAACAGTTAGAAGAAGCCTATTGTGTAGTCAAAACATTTTGGAATAAAGATACCAAACTGTTGCACATGTGTCTTGCTTATCAACCTGGCGGTATTACCTGGAGTGTACCTGGAGAGGGTTTTGGGGGTTAATACCCATGCGGCCCGGTCTGTGACCAGACCTCGCGGTGGATCAGGGCCTGATCAACCAGGGTGTTACTGATGGCCGCATGCAGACCGATATATGAACCACAGCCCGGCTTGTCAGGTACTGATTTTAGGTGCCTGTCCAGTGCCTTCTTGAAAACAGTCAAGGGTCTGTTGGTAATCCCCCTTATGTATGCTGGGAGGCAGTTGAACAGTCTTGGGTCCCTGACACTTAATGTGTTGTCTCTTAGTGTATCCATAGGGGGATGTTGCATCTCCCGCTAAGTCTTTTGCTTTCATAGAGAGTAATTTGCATGTGCAAATTTGGGACTAGTCCCTCTAGTATTTTCCAAGTGTATATTATCATATATCTTTCTTGCCTGCATTCCAGGGAATACAAATCAAGGGACTTCAACTGTTCCCAGTAATTTAGGTGTTTTATCATATTCATACGTGTCGTGAAAGTTCTCTGTACATTCTCCAGGTCTGCAATTTCACTTGGCTTGAAAGGGGCCATTAGTGTACAGTAATATTCCAGCCTAAAGAGAACAAGTGATTTGAAGAGAATCATCATGGGCTTGGCATCCCTAGTTTTGAAGGTTCTCATTATCCATCCTATCATTTTTCCCAGCAGATATGGTATATACATTGTTGTGATCGTTGAAAGTGAAATTCTCTGTTATTATTATTCCTAGGTCTTTTACATTTTTACATTAGTGTTTCACTTTATTGTGTGGTTGGAATTTGTTTTATACTCTGATACAGTTTTAATGTCTCCAAGTCTTCCTTATCAGAGTAATTGAAATTTCTCTTTATTGAACTTCATATTGTTTTCTGCAGCCCATTTAAAGATTTGGTTGATGTCTGCTTGGAGACTTGCAGTGTCTTTGATGGATGACACTGTCATGCAAATTTGGGTGTCATCCACGGTGCTGTGGCTTACATCTCTGTCTATGTCAGATATGAGGATGAGGGATAGGTACTGTATACCATTATCATATTCACTCTCAGACACTGCAACACAATGGTATCTTATTACAGAAAACACCTTCAACAATTTTAACAAGTGAGAAGGGATGGATTTGAGAAGGACCTGCCATCTCAGTGATTACATTCTTTATTCTACTAGTGGGATGCACCTCACCTTTGACAGCAGTATATAAGTCTCCATACTGTTGCTTCAACTTCACATTGTTCCAAACTATGGGGAAAACTCTTCTCCAGGCTGAGGGACTGACCACCTCAAAACTACGTCTCTAAGGGTGATGGACTGATTACATCATCTCTACTGCTTCTGCTAACTCATATGTAGTACGTACTTGACTGAAGAAGCCTCCTGTGTAGGCGAAAAGTTTCGTAATGAAGATACCTAACTGTTGCTGTGTCTTAAATATCAACCTGTCAGTATTGTATACCATTATCATTCACCCACTCATGTACCTGTGTAACTTACTTTTAAAGTTACCCAAAGTTTTTGCTTCAATGGGGCTAACTGGGAGTTTGTTCCACTCATCTAAAACTCTGTTTCCAAACTAGTGCTTCCTTGTATCCATTCTAAATCAAAATTTGTCCAGCTTGAATCCATTGCTTCAAATCTTGTCTTGGTTAGACATTTTCAGCATTTTATTTATATCGCCTTTATTCTTCCTGTTATTTGTACATTTAAGATCACATCTCCCCTCATTCTGTTGTTTCAGAGAGTAAAAAATTCAGTGCCTTCAGCTTATCCTCATAGGAAAGGTTTCTAATGTATGGAATCAACTTTGTAATCCTTCTCTCTGTATTTTCCTGTACATTTTTGTCCATTTTGTAATACGGAAACCAGAACTGAGCTGAATTACTTCAATGAGGCCTTTCCAAAGATATATGAAAATCAAGTATAACCAAGTTTCTGTTGTTATATGTACAGTGGACCCTCGACTTTTGAACATTCTTCATTCCAGAATGCTGTTCAAGTGCTGTTACTAAACGAATTTATTCCCATAAGGAATGATGTAAATTAGATTAGTCCATTTCAGACCCCCAAAAATACACTTATAAAAGCACTTACAATAATAAACTTACATAAAAGGGCGAGTTTGGAGTGTTCGAATAGCGAGGGTCCACTGTACTTCTTAATATGAAACCAAGCCTTATTCTGAACATTTAATGCACTGCTGTCTTGGCGTTAAATTTCTGTTAATCAAACTCCTAAATCTTTTTCACATTCAGTTTGACTATGGTATACTGTACTTTATTAAGCTTATATGTGCCATAGTTATTCTCTTTTCTTAGGATTAGAACCTTACATCTGTCCACATTGAGCTTCATCCACCACTTCTCCAACTGCAGTAACATCCTGGACCTGGTTGAAGCTCACCATGTTTGACTTTTACTAAAAATCTGTCCAAAGAACTTTGCTTCTGCCTTCTCCTCAGGATATTTCGGAAATGTGACATTGTCTGGTCATTCCAGACAATGCTATTACGGCTTGTTTGGGTTTTGTTGGGGTGGTACTTCTCTGCAAAGTTTTTGACGTCCATCCATTTGGCAAAGATTTCCTTGATTAATGAAGTAGGGGCTTCCTCTCTCTCTCCTCTTCCGAGCCTGAAGAGAGTGCATTCGTCTTAGTCTTGTGCTCCTCCTTCTCAAGTTCCTGCAGCTCCTCAGTGGTCAGCTCTTCCCTGTGCCCCTCCACTAACTCCTCCACATCGAGAGAGAGGTAAACAATGGTAGCGCGTGGTGTCGTGACTCATTTTGACCCATACAAGTTCCAGCAAGCGAGTCGTATTCCAAACAAAGATCATATACAGTGGACCCTCGGTTAACGAAATTAATCCGTTCCAGGAGCTCTTTCTTAATCTGAATCTTTCGTTATCTGAAACCTTATTTCCCATAAGAAATAATGTAAATACAATTAATTCATTCCACAAAAAAATAATCACTCAAAATAAAAAAAAATAACATTTACTTACCTTTATTGAAGAGACTTGCAGGCATCTGGAAGATAGTATAGATGATGACTGGAGCAGGTGTTAGTGGTTGGAAGGGGAATCCCCCTCCAAAAGGACTTCAGGTGACAAGTCCCTCTCTGGGGTTACTTCCCTTCTTGGTCTTTTAATGCCACTAGGACCAGCTTGAGAGTCACTAGACCCCTGCCTGGTGAAGTAGCTGTCCAGAGTCCTCTGTTTCTGGCGACTCTTCAACACTTTTCTGAAGTACAACATGGCTCTGTCACTGAAGTGGTTGCACAGAAGGCTCATTTCAGCTTGCTCAGGGTGGTATCTTTCAACAAATGTCTGCAACTCATTCCACTTTGTACACATCTCCTTAAGCACTGAAGAAGGCACCTCCTTATCTCTCTCTCTCTATTCCTGTGAAGCAATAACTCAGCTGTGGTCTGTTGCTGTTCCAGATGAAGCTCTTGCAGCTCTTCAGTTGTTAGCTCTATCCTGTGCTCCTCCACCAACTCTTCCACATCCTCACCACTCACCTCCAACCCCAGGCTGTTCCCCAATTCCACAATATCTTCCACAACATGTTCCACAACAGGCACAGGGTCGTCAGGGTCAGGGTCAGCCTCAAATCCTTCAAAATTCCTCTCTTGGACACAATCCGGCCACAGTGGTCTCCAAGCAGAGTTCAGAGTCCTGGAAGTCACTTCCTCCCAAGCCTTACCTATAAGGCCTATGCAATGCACGATATTGAGGTGTTCTTTCCAGAACTCTCTTAGGGTCAATTCAGAGTCATTGGTCATATTAAAGCACCTCTGAAACAGTGCTTTGGTGTACAGTTTCTTGAAGTTGGAAATGACCTGCTGGTCCATGGGCTGGAGGAGAGGAGTGGTGTTAGGAGGCAAGAACTTCACTCTGATGAAATTTATGTTGTCAGGCAACAACTCTTGCAAGTTGTGAGGATGAGCAGGAGCATTGTCCAGTAGCAGGAGGCACTTGAGTGGCAATTTCTTTTCCAGGAGGTATTTCTTCACACTAGGGCCAAACACTCCAGTCAACCATTCCTTGAAAATCTCCGTAGTGACCCATGCCTTGGTGTTAGCTTTCCAATGCACACACAATTTATTCTTGTCAACACCGTGTTTCCTGAAGGGTCTGGGATTTTCTGCGTGATGCACCAGTAAAGGCTTCACTTTAAAATCACCACTGGCATTGGCACACATCATAAGAGTTAGCCTGTCTTTCATAGGCTTGTGTCCTGGCTGTGCCTTTTCCTCCTGAGTAATGTAGGTCCTGTTGGGCATTTTCTTCCAAAACAGGCCTGTTTCATCACAATTAAACACTTGTTGGGGGAGGAATTGTTCAGCCTCTACGAACCCCTTGAATTCGTGCACAAATTTTTCAGCTGCACGTTTGTCTGAGCTGGCTGCCTCACCATGCCTCACAACATTGTGTATGCCACTACATTTCTTAAACTTCTCAAACCAGCCTTTGCTGGCTTTAAAATCACTCGCCTCACCACTGGTTCCAGGCATTGTCTTCACAAGATCTGCGTGCAACTTCCTTGCCTTTTCACAAATTATCGCCATAGAAATACTATCACCTGCTCTCTGTTTTTCATGGATCCACACCAACAACAACTTCTCAACCTCATCCACTGTTTTCGATCTTTGTTTTGTTAACAAATTAACCCCTTTTGCAACATTAGCTTCCTTGATCTCATTTCTCTGTGCCAGGATAGTGCCGATAGTAGATGGATTTTTCTTGTACATCCTGGCAAGATCACTCAGACGTACACCACTCTCATATTTTTCTATGATTTCCTTCTTCAGTTCGAATGTGTTCCTCACTCTCTTTACCACAGGGGTGCCACTAGGAAGCTTCTTTGGACCCATGGTGACTTATTTCACAGTGGCAATAACTAAACCACCAAAAAAGACACCAAATATATTGTGAATCTTTGAAAGAGCGCACTAGGTAATGTTCTCTCAATGGTAAACAACGCTTCACTGGCGTCCTGCGCTTGCGCGGAGCAGGCGGACACGTCTAATACCTTTCGGTAACCGAGGAATTTTTCGCTAACCGATTACGAAAAAAGCTTTCGTTTTCCGAAATTTTCGTTAACGGGACCTTTCGTTAACCGAGGGTCCACTGTACCAAGCAAAAATTTTCGCTTTCAAACAGGATGTATGTATAGTAAGTTGGACTTATTCCAAAGTGGACATATACCGAGGTACCACTGTATGTTATCCTGTAGTTTGCGAGTGTCCTTATCAGAATATATTTGATGGCCTATTTTATTATTATGGGCTAACATGTTTGTTGCTATTTATACCATCATATATGTCATTTATGTAGATTTTGAAGAACAAGGGTCCAAATACTGGCCCATGTGGCACACCTTCTAATGGATCCTCAATATAATTTCTCCCTATATACAGTGGACCCCCAGTGTTCGTCCTGCTCCAAACTCGCCCTTTTATGTAAGTGTATTTTTTTAAATGCTTTCGTAAGTGTATTTTTGGGGGTCTAAAAGACCTAGTCTACTTTACATTATTCCTTATGGGAATAAATCCGTTTTGTAATGGCACTTGAACAGCATTCTGGAACGAAAAAATCACGAAACCCGGGGGTCCACTGTACATAAACTTTCTTTTGCCTATTGGTCAGTAATGCCTTAACCCAAGAGATAATTTCTTCTCCTGTACAATGTGCTACTAATTTTTTTCATCAGTCATTGTCATTTTTAGTATATTTATCAGGAACACTGTTCTGACACTGATCTTTTACAAATCCTGACCTGCCACTGGCTCCTGAAGGAATGTGTGTTTGTACAAGTGGGATACCAGTTACAGTCCTATCGTTGGGCCCAGTGTGTCATTTTTGTTTCAAGAGGGGTGCCATTTTTAACCCTTTAGCAGGTGCAGCCCTATAGTGAGGGTCCTATGTGACTTCATCAATCTCCTTTGTGGAACTCTACCAGAGGCCTTACTAAGGTCCACATGCACAATATACCTTATCATATTTTTTTTATCATGGTCTACTGCCCCAAATACTTTAGTGAGAAGTTTAGTAAATTCATAAAGCATGATCTTCCCTTGAAGTTAGGCTGATTGGTTTATAATTTGAAAGTGGGGCCCAGTTTCCCACTTAGTACAGTAAATGGGTATCACATTTGCCATTTTTCCCTTACCTGGGATACTGCTCATTTGTAGTGAAATGTTAAGAGACACACTAATAGTTTGCAAAGTTCCTCCTTCCATTCATTTAGAATTCTTGAAAATAGCTTGTCACTTCCTGGATACTTATTTGGTTGGTCTTTCTAGATGCCTGATGACCATATCACTTGTGGCATGTATAATTATGGTTTTCTGAGATTTCATTTCTATCCTCTTGTGTAAAAACAGGAGTGGTATTCAGTGTTACAAATGGTACACATTTATGTGTCACTAACATTAAGCTGACCTGAGTTACATTTACCCTAATCTTATTCCTGTTACAGTGGACCGAGCGTAAACCCTGAAGTCTGCTCAATGCCATACGACAATTTACTCTTGGAAATTTCACGTAGGTTAGTCTTTTCAGACCCAATTACCTTCCACAGAACACAAAATACTTACATAATTACATTTCGGTATTCGTTAACAGTCCACTTACCTGAAAATTTTCTTGGTGTCTTTGATTCTCAGCTTAATTTCATATTTTAATCTTATCCTTTTTTTTTTTTTTTTTCCTTTTCTCAGAAAGAGAATGTATTGGTCAATAAGCTGTCTTTCTACTTTAATGATTTGCCTGTAAATGCCTCTTTTTTTTATCCAAGAGATCCTTTAATCTGTTGTTTACATAAGGTCAAATGTTTCCAGGAGGAACGACACTCCTTCAGCCTCCTTGGTTGTACGCCTGTATGTTAGTTACTCCTGGTAATTATTGTGCTTTCTGACCAAAAATTCAGTCTACTAGTTATTCAAAATTAGATTTATCTTGGACATGGGTGCAAGGTAACATGTAGGTTGGGAGCACACAAGGGCTAGAAATAATGAAAAATGGAGAGAAAACTGCTAAAATTAAACCATATCAACAGAATTGCCAACATGTGTCCAGACTCAGATTTTCTCCGAATTTCAAAGGGCTATGAGCGAAAACCAGTATGATACAGTGGTACCTCGAGTTACGATATTTTTTCGTTCGAGAATGCTGTTCAAGTGCCATTACCAAACGATTTTATCCCCATAAGGAATAATGTAAAATAGACTAGTCCTTTTACACCCCCAAAAATATACTTACAAAAGCATTTAAAAAAATAAACTTACATAAAAGGGCGATTTTGGGGACCATCGTAACTCGAGGTACCACTGTACTAGGGAAAGTGAATATAATTTTTCAGTGCCTAATGCATGCAGCTAGGCATCAAAAACTTTTTATATAGTTATGAAAGAGCTAGAATAAATTACTACTTCATATCAAGCTAGTTGTGGTATCAACCAGCTCAAAGCTCAAGTTAAGGAGTAACTTGCAAATGAAGCTGAGGCTGAAGAGATGGAGTTTTTTTCCTAGTTTTTTTAAGAATTTATTGTCCACTACTGTATCTTTGTTGGTAAGACACTTATTTCTAAATTCAATAAAAAATGTATTGAAGAGCTTACTTGAAAAATCCAGCAAAAAGAGTAAGTGAAAATTGGCAGATACTTTATTGAAATGCAGTATTTATATTACTTCAATAACTTTTTTTAAATATTTTTTTTTCCATGGCATTGCAGACTTTAAATCAGGATGATCTGGAAGTGGATTCAGGAACACCCAGCTGCAGTCATTGATTTTATTAGTGTGGGAAGTGTAGTGCTGCTTATCTATTATCACAAAGCTGTTGCCAAGGCAGTGTACTCGTGGAGGATGCTGAGATCAGTAAAGGCAGTGGAAAAGAGAATACATGTGGTGACTAGTCAGGAGGACTGGGCGAAGGTGCTACCAATGCTGTACAGGTAGGCAAATTTTCATTTCTGTACTCTTGCTCTCACTATTAATCCTTTCAATGTCCAGACCCCCAAAATTAATATTGCTCCCAGTGTTCACTGTAAATAAAATTCTTCTGAAATGGTAGAGAAACTTTTTCTAACGGTAATGACACCAAAAGAACGAAATTTGATGGGAAAATTATGAAATTGCTCCGGTGTAAAGTTAGCTGTCTCAGTGCAATTTATGAACTGGCAATTTTGGTGATTTTGAGTCCTATTTTAAATAAATTCCATTGCTCCATTTTGCCAAATTCTTAGCTATTTCACTATGTTCTATTGATTAAGCACAAGAAACTACCCATTCATCTATTACAACTACCCCATAAAGTACACAGAAGTCTGTAATTTGACAAATTTTACACAAAATTAAAAAAAATACCAATTTAAAAATAGAGTACAAAATAAACAATGTAGACATTTCTGGAAATAAAACATTTCCTGTGTTCATTAATCACATCCCTAGGACTCTTCTATATTACACTTGCCTTCCATTTTGAATTCATACTCACACAAAAAATAGGAGATTTATTCTGTTTCCCAGATAAAAAAAAAATAAGAATGATTGGTCATGGTTTATGGCATCCTAGTAATTGAATCAGACCTATTGAAGAACCATAAAACAGACTGGGGGTGTAGGGAGGCCTTACCCATGATCAGGAAAAAAAAAAAATGAATATCTCTGCTACTTTGAGCCCAATTTCAAACTACATGTAATTCCACTATTGAAACAAACCAAAATCATCTCTTGGTATCAAATGATACCAAGAAACAGCTAATAAAACCATCCTAAAAAACAAAAAGTAGCTGTTTTAAACCAAACACATGAACAGTTTTTTCTTTTCCCATTATTCACCACATGGGGCAGGATTTTTTATACTGTGCACATTCACTGTGCAGACCATTTTCTCATATCTAGGCCAAAATTTACTGCTCACAGCTTATCCGAGTGAGGTTAGCTTATGATGTAGAATTGCAGGAGAGTCCCGCTTATACAGCAGGTTAGGTTCTTGGCTACTGCTGTAAAGCAGTAACGTGAAACATAGCCTTTTTTCACTTTCAAATGCATATAAAAGCCTGATAACATGTTTACACTATCATATATTAAGTGAGCAATAGAGCTAAGACTAAAAAATGCATATATGTACAGTGGTCCCTCGGTTTTTGCCGAAAATTCGTTCCAGAATGCTGCTCAAGTGCCATTACCGAACGAATTTACTTCCTTGAGAAATAATGTCACGTAGGTTAGTCTATTTCAGACCCCCACAAATACACTTGCAACAGCACTTACGAAAATACACTTACATAAATGTTCGAGTTTGGAGATGCACGAAAACCAAGGGACCACTAAAAAACAAAAAGTAGCTGTTTTAAACAAAACACATGAACAGTTTTTTCTTTTCCCATTATTCACCACATGGGGCAGGATTTTTTATACTGTGCACATTCACTGTGCAGACCATTTTCTCATATCTAGGCCAAAATTTACTGCTCACAGCTCATCTGAGTGAGGTTAGCTCATGATGTAGAATTGCAGGAGAGCCCCGCTTATACAGCAGGTTAGGTTCTTGGCTACTGCTGTAAAGCAGTAACGTGAAACATAGCCTTTTTTCACTTTCAAATGCATATAAAAGCCTGATAACATGTTTACACTATCATATATTAAGTGAGCAATAGAGCTAGGACTAAAAAATGCATATACAGTGGTCCCTCGGTTTTCGCTGAAAATTCGTTCCAGAATGCTGCTCAAGTGCCATTACCGAACGAATTTACTTCCTTAAGAAATAATGTCACGTAGGTTAGTCTATTTCAGACCCCCACAAATACACTTGCAACAGCACTTATGAAAATACACTTACATAAATGTTCGAGTTTGGAGATGCACGAAAACCGAGGGACCACTGTACAGAGACTTCCCTACATATGAACATTTGTGTTGTGAACTTTCAATAATACGAGCAATTTGCCCTGAAGCGCCAATATGTAAACAATACATAGGTTATCTTGCAGCATCGTTCATACATGTGCTTGTGCTCTCCACAAATTCAGTGTTATTTGTGATTATTATACCCCCAGTATGTCTGGTGTTAAGCACAAAAGCAGTGGTGGTGCAGGTGGTAGTGTTAAGAAGTGTCAGGCCATCACAATGGAAACAAAAGTGGACATAATAAAGAAAGTAGAGTGAGGTGAAAAGATGGTGAACGTCACCCGTTCACATGTTTTGTTTACTAGTGTACAGCATGTATTTTTCCTGTGTTCACGTATATGTTTAAACTATGTACAGTGGTACCTCAGTTAACAATATTTTTTCGTTCCAGAATGCTGTTCAAGTGCCATTACCAAACGAATTTATCCCCATAAGGAATAATGTAAAATAGACTAGTCCTTTTAGACCCACAAAAATACACTTACAAAAGCATTTAAAAAAATAAACTTACATAAAAGGGCGAGTTTGGGGACCATCGTTAACCGAGGTACCACTGTACTACACTTCTAGGTTACTTGATGTTCATACACACATAAAGAACAAAAAGGCACAATACTGTACCTGGAACAATACACAAATAACCTGCACATAGGAGAGAGGAGCTTATGACGACGTAAGCTGCTCTCTCCTATGTGCGGGTTATTTGTGTATTCCTATATACAGTGGACCCCCGAGTTTCGTAAAAACTTCACTCCTGAAGTCTGCTCAAGTGCCATTACCGAACGAATTTACTCCCTTAAGGAAAAATTTCACGTAGGTTAGTCTATTTCAGACCCCCAAAAATACACTTCCACAAGAACTTACAAAATTATACTTACATAATTACACGATTTCCGGGGTATTCGTTAACCGAGGGTCCACTGTACATATACGTACTACACTACTGTACAATACTGTTTACATACATGTGTTGGACTTAATAACAACCACTCAGAACCGAACCTGTTAGTAAGTAGGAGAGTATCTGTACAGTACACACATTATTTACTTTGGAAAATATTTTTGTCTTTCATTTATAGTGAGTGGTAAATATATTTATTGTAGGAAGTCTGAATAAATGAAGAATGGGCATAATTGAAAACCACTGCATTAGCAAAATGCCGTAAAGCAAAGTGCTGTAAAGCGGGGCCTGCCTGTACATGAGGGACCCTGTCCTCAATGACGTACGTAGTTCTATGTGATGGCAACTGAAAGGGTTAATATTACTGCATAACTGACTTTATATAAAATATTCATTTTTTATGCTTTGTCAGTTTTCCCTACTTATGACCTTCAGTATTTAATCCATAAATCTCTTTGGTAAAAGTATATGACTGTTACTTGGTGGATTTAGGCCATTAATTACAGTACTGTATAGTTTTGCTCATACAATAATAAGTTTGTTTTTGAGATATTATTTTGTTGTGCAAATGGTAATGTGACTTGACCTTAATCCTGCCATCAGTACTGGCATGTCTTGGTATTCTGCTAGCATGTGACAAGACTCAGCTTTAACTTAGACATGCTGCAAAACTAAAATTAGTGTACTACTAATATTTCCCAAATTAAAAATTTTCACAAAAAATAATTACTATTCGATGTTATACATAAGTTGTATGTGTTGTAGAATGTACACTAATGCCCAAGTTCTGGCGAGTAGTAGTTTTGAGACTTAACCTATCTCATCTTATGTTTAGTTAATTTTTTCTTCTGTAAATAAATCCAGCTCACAAGTGAAAAGACCTGGGTTTGAATCTTTGGTAAGACATATGGGAAAAATCTCCTTAAACCTGCTGCTCCTTTTTACATAGTAGGTGAATCATAGAATTGATGAGGGGAAAAGGGTGAGTGGAGACAAAGAACTTTGTCCATGGAAGTAAAGAGGGGAATGTATGAGAGTATAGTTATACCAACACTCTTATATGGGTGTGAAGCATGGGTGATGAATGTTGCAACGAGGAGAAGGCTGGAGGCAGTGGAGATGTCATGTCTGAGGTCAATGTGTGGTGTGAATATAATGCAGAGAATTCGGAGTTTGGAAATTAGGAGGAGGTACGGGATTACCAAAACTATTATCCAGATACCTGAGGAGGGGTTGTTGAGGTGGTTCAGACATGTAGAGAGAATGGAACGAGACAGAATGACTTCGAGAGTGTATAAATCTGTAGTTGGAGGGAAGGCGGGGTAGGGGTCGGCCTAGGAAAGGTTGGAGAGAGGGGGTAAAGGAGGTTTTGTGTGTGAGGGGCTTGGACTTCAAGCAAGCATGTGTGAGCATATTTGATAGGAGTGAATGGAGACAAATGGTTTTTAATACTTGACGTGCTGTTGGAGTGTGAGCAAAGTAACATTTATGAATGCATTCAGGGAAACTGGCAGGCCAGACTTGAGTCCTGGAGATGGGAAGTACAGTGTCTGCACTCTGAAGGAGGGGTGTTAATGTTGCAGTTTTATAACTGTAGTGTAAAGCACCCCTTTGGCAAGACAGTGATGGAGTGAATGATGATGAACGTTTTTCTTTTTTGGGCCACCCTGCCTTGGTGGGAATCGGCCGATGTGTTAATAAAAAAAAAATTAAGTACAGTGGACCCTCGGTTTTCGTTATTTTTTCGTTCCAGAATGCTGTTCAGGTGCCATTACCAAACGAATTTATTCCCATAAGGAATAATGTAAAGTAGACTAGTCCTTTTAGACCCCCAAAAATACACTTTTAAAAGCATTTAAAAAAATACACTTACATAAAAGGGTGAGTTTCGAACAGGACGAACACCGGGGGTCCACTGTATCTGAGTGTTAGTTTGTGTGTACAGAAGTTTATCAAGAGCATATTGAAATGCTTGGCTGGGGATCTTCATAAGGTAGAGGCTGAATGTTTCCAAGACAGGTGGTTGTACATTGAAGCTTTGCTGATTTATACCCTTTTTGGGAATTGCAGGTCTTTAACTCAAAAATAATCTGCTATAACTTTCTTGGCTTGTGTTGTTAAAGACTACTATGTCCCTTATTATGGTCTTCCCTCCAAGAAACCATAGGGGCTAAACATATTCCTCAACTAGGAATATTTTAATAGTGCATATTACACCAAATATAACATTTATTATACAGTAATTAATGAATCTTTTGAGATTAATTATCACTAATTTTGAGTTCATGCTAATATTATAGTGTTCTCAATTAAAATAATAATAATATTTACTTATGGTACTAAACATCAAAAAGCAGATTAAAATACAGTGGAACCTCCACTAACGAGCGCATCCACGTGCGAGTTTTTCCAGATACGAGCAGTCGATGGGTCATATTTTTGCTTCATAGGGATGGACTATTTCCAGATTGCGAATGCTCATGAGGAAGAGTTTCTTGAACTGGTGAGGCCTTGCTCTGATCTAGATGGATCTCATTTGTTTGTTGGACTATCCTATTGAAACTTGGGCAATGTATGATGGAAAGATGTTTTAACGTACACAATAGCGTACATTTACGTATGGTTTTTATGGTTGTATCTTCTTATTGGTCTCAGTTGATAGAATGGAAGATATACTATTACAGAAATAGATATGATTTTGATTGCTTTCACAACGAAAAGTACTTTGAAATTAAGCTCAAAGTAGCTGAAATGTTTGATTTTTGCTGATGTCTGAGTGGCCATTCCAATATGCACTCACGAATGGGTTGACATTATTTGTACAATTATTACAATGATGCAGTAGTCTGCATAACAGTAAATCTTCTATTTTTTGTGTGAATAAAAATTCCAAATGGTAAGCAAGAGTATTATTATAAGAATATGTACGTACTACTACTACTACTATAATAATAATAATAATGATAATATGTATAATATAATAATTATATACGTAATAATATATGTAATATAATATAAATTATTATAAGAATACGTATGTACTAATAAATAATATGTAATTATAATAATAATAATACAGTGGACCCTCGGTTAACGAATACCCCGGAAATCGTGCAATTATGTAAGTATAATTTTGTAAGTTCTTGTGGAAGTGTATTTTTGGGGGTCTGAAATAGACTAACCTACGTGAAATTTTTCCTTAAGGGAGTAAATTCGTTCGGTAATGGCACTTGAGCAGACTTCAGGAGTGAAGTTTTTACGAAACTCGGGGGTCCACTGTACTATAAGTGAGTTTCAGATCGCCACCACAAGATGGCAGTGTGTATCAAAACATCGCCGCTCAGGGAGGCGGAGGCAACGGCCTCCGCCTCCACTAACACTACTCACATACGTAATATTTCATTCATTCTAGTGTACAGTGGTCCCTTGACTAACATAATTAATCCATTCCAGGAGCTATTACTTAACACGAAAAATACGTAATTCGAAACCTTATTTCCCATAAGAAATAATGTAAATACAATTAATCCGTTCCACCCAAAAATATTCGCATACTAAATACATACAGTGGACCCTCGGTTAACGAATACCCCGGAAATCGTGCAATTATGTAAGTATAATTTTGTAAGTTCTTGTGAAGTGTATTTTTGGGGGTCTGAAATAGACTAACCTACGTGAAATTTTTCCTTAAGGGAGTAAATTCGTTCGGTAATGGCACTTGAGCAGACTTCAGGAGTGAAGTTTTTATGAAACTCGGGGGTCCACTGTAATAAAAAACAACATACAGTAGACCCCCGCCTAACGAGAAAAATTCATTCCAGAAGCCTGCTCAAGTGCCATTACCGAACGAATTTACTCCCTTAAGAAAAAATGTCAAGTAGGTTAGTCCATTTCAAACCCCCAAAAATACACTTACAAAAGCACTTACAATATTATACTTACATAATTGTACGATTTCTGGGGTGCTCGTTAGGCGGGGGCCCACTGTATATACAGTGGTCCCCCGAGTATCGTAAAAACTTCACTCCAGAAGCCTGCTCAAGCGCCATTACCGAACGAATTTACTCCCTTAAGGAAAAATGTCACGTAGGTTAGTCTATTTCAGACTCCTAAAAATACACTTCCACAAGCACTTACAATATTATACTTACATAATTGTACGATTTCCGGGTGTACGTAACTCAGGGGACCACTGTATATACATTTACTTACCTTTATTGAAGAGTTGCAGGCATCTGGAAGATAGGGAGGATGACAGGGGCAGGGTGTTAGTGGTTGGAAGGGGAATCCCCCTCCAAAATGATTTCAGGTAACAAGTCCCTCTCTGGGGTTACTTTCCTTCTTGGTCTTTTAATGCCACTAGGACCAGCTTGAGAGTCAGTAGACCCCTGCCTGGTGAAATAACTGTCCACAGTCCTCTGTTTCTGGCGACTCTTTAATACTTTCCTAAAGTACAACATGGCTCTGTCACTGAAGGGTTGCACAGAAGGCTCATTTCAGCTTGCTCAGGGTGGTGTTTTTCAACAAAACTTTGCATATCGTTCCACTTGGAACAAATTTCCTTAAGCACTGAAGAAGGCACCTCCTTCTCTCTCTCCCCCTCCTCCTGTGAAGCAATAACTTCAGCTGTGGTCTGTTGCTGTTCCAGATGAAGCTATTGCAGCTCTTCAGTTGTTAGCTCTACCCTGTGCTCCTCCACCAACTCTTCCACATCCTCACCACTCAGCTCCAACCCCAGGGACTTACCCAATTCCACAATATCTTCCACAACATCTTCCACAACAGGCACAGGGTCTTCAGGTTCAGGGTCAGCCTCAAATCCTTCAAAATCCCTCCATCAACAACTTCTCAATCTCATCCACTGTTTTCTATCTATTTTTCATTAACATATCAACCCCTTTTGCAACATTAGCTTCCTTGATCTCATTTCTCTTTGCCAGGATAGAGCCGATAGTAGATGGGGTTTTCTTGTACATCCTGGCAAGCTCACTCAGACGTACGGCACTCTCATATTTTTCTATAATCTCTTTCTTCAGTTCGATGGTGTTTCTCACTCTCTTTACCACTGGGGTGCCACTAGGAAGCTTCTTTGGACCCATGGTGACTTATTTCACAGTGACAATCACTAAACCACCAAAAAAGACACCAAATGTATTGTGAATGTTTGAAAGAGCGCGCTGTGTAATGTTCTCTCAAGGGTAAACAGCGCTTCACTTGCGTCCTGCGCAGATGCAGGGCAGGCGCGAAGCAGGCGGACAGGTCTAATACGTTACGATACACGAGTCCATTTTCGATACACGATATCGAAAAAAGCTTATGTTACACGATTTTTCCGTTATATGGGCCTTACATTACTCGGGGGTCCACTGTATATATCATGTTTCTATGTTATTAATATTGTTTATTATGTCATATTAGATGAATTGTGATAGATAAATAAGCCGTAGAGTTGATATTAGGGAAATTATTTAAGTATTTTGTGGTGCCTGGAATTCCACTGGAACAGATTAATTCCATTTCAGTTAATTTAAATGAGGAAAATTGACTCTGCAAACGAGCAAATCCAGTTGCGAGCAAGGTCATGGAACGGATTAAACTTGTTAGTGGAGGTTCCACTGTACAAACAAAATTAAGTTAACAAAAAATTAAATAAACAGCATTGGGCATTCTGAGGGAAGATATGCTGGTTAAATTGGTTTAGATGTCAATCTCTTTTACTTTTTTAAATGCCATTTCTTATACATATACAGTGGTACCTTGACTTACGAGTTTAATTCGTTCTGTGACCAAGCTCGTAACTCAATTTGCTCGTATATCAAATAAATTTTCCTCATTGAAATTAATTGAAATGCCATTAATCCATTCCAGCCCCCAAAAAACCACCCCAATTTTTTTTACGGGTTTTTAAATAAGAAAAATGTATTAATAAATAAGAAATACAATGGAACCCCTGATTTTGGCTCTAATCCGTTCCAGAAGGTCGGCCTAAATCCGAAAAGGCCGAAAACCGAAGTAATATTTCCCATAAGAATTAATGTAAATACAGTGGACCCCCGGTGTTCGTCCTGCTCCAAACTCGCCCTTTTATGTAAGTGTATTTGGGAGTGGACATGTCGGCGGATGGGTCTATGAAGGATGAGGTGAATCATAGAATTGATGAGGGG
Organism: Cherax destructor; assembly: GCA_009830355.1. Taxonomy (NCBI): domain Eukaryota; kingdom Metazoa; phylum Arthropoda; class Malacostraca; order Decapoda; family Parastacidae; genus Cherax; species Cherax destructor. The sequence continues at coordinate 44,863 of WNWK01011044.1, read as the reverse complement.
AAAAGGGTGAGTGGAGCACTTCGGAGTCTGTGGAGACAAAGAACCTTGTCCATGGAAGTAAAGAGGGGAATGTATGAGAGTATAGTTATACCAACGCTCTTATATGGGTGTGAAGCATGGGTGATGAATGTTGCAACGAGGAGAAGGCTGGAGGCAGTGGAGATGTCATGTCTGAGGTCAATGTGTGGTGTGAATATAATGCAGAGAATTCGGAGTTTGGAAATTAGGAGGAGGTGCGGGATTACCAAAACGATTGTTCAGAGAGCTGAGGAGGGTTGTTGAGGTGGTTTGGACATGTAGAGAGAATGGAACGAGACAGAGTGACTTCAGAGTGTATAAATCTGTAGTGGAGGGAAGGCGGGGTAGGGGTCGGCCTAGGAAAGGTTGGAGGGAGGGGTAAAGGAAGTTTTGTGTGCGAGGGCTTGGACTTCCAGCAAGCATGTGTGAGCGTATTTGATAGGAGTGAATGGAGGCATATGGTTTTAATACTTGACGTGCTGTTGGAGTGTGAGCAAAGTAACATTTATGAAGGGATTCAGGGAAACCGGCAGGCCGGACTTGAGTTCTGGAGATGGGAAGTACAGTGCCGGCACTCTGAAGGAGGGGTGTTAATGTTGCAGTTTTATAACTGTAGTGTAAAGCACCCTTCTGGCAAGACAGTGATGGAGTGAATGATGATGAAAGTTTTTCTTTTTCGGGCCACCCTGCCTTGGTGGGAATCGGCCGATGTGTTAATAAAAATAATAATAATAATAATAATAATTTTTATTTCATCGCAATTTTACATAGAGATTTACATAGAAGTGCAAGGAGAGCCACTGACATGCCAGGGCATAACGGGCAGCTTAATCTAAAAATTTATGGACTTATGTACATAATATTGGAGAGATTGATGAGAATTTGATTTGCTTAAACATTGGGCAGATTACAATATGATAATATTTCATTTGGCAAATTATAATATGGTAACACTACATTGCAGCAAGTGTTTAGTAGGATGGTAGTTAATAGTAAAAATTGAAATTATTTTTGGGAAAATGACATTGAGTATTTTTTTAAAGTAATTTACAGAATGCGTATTTAGTTTATGGTGAGTAGGTGGTAATATTACAATGTTATAATAGTACAAATTGAGATTATCTTATAGGAAAAAAATACTGAGCATTTTTGAAAGTAATATTATCGTACATAATAATAATAAAAATGGAATTTTCTTATAGGAGAAATAACAATGAGTATTTTTTGAGTATGAGTATTTAGGTAAGGGTGAGTAGGTGGTTTTTGAGAAGAGTCTTAAAATGATTCTCAGACAAGGTTATTTTTGTATTTTCTGGTAATGAGTTCCAGAATCTGGGGCCCTTTATGTGCATTGAATTTTTACATAGGTTGCTATGGACCCGGGGTACATCAAAATGTGATCTGTTTCTTGTGTTATGGTCATGGGTCCAATTAAGGTTGGTGAGGAGAATTTTGAGTGGAGGGTTTATATTAGAATGTAGAGTTCTATGTATGTAGTAGTCACAATTATAAGTGTGAATGTTCTTTATGGTGAGTAGTTTTAGGCTTTTGAATATTGGTGGAGTATGCTGTCTAGAGTGGGAATTTGTTATCATTCTGACTGAAACCCTTTTTGCTGAGGTTATGAGTGGTCTAAGGTGATTTAATGTTGTAGATCCCCAAGCACAGATTCCATAAGTGAGATAAGGGTAGATGAGTGAGTGGTATAGTGCAAGAAGAGCTGGTTGAGGTACATAGTAGCGTATCTTAGATAATATGCCTACTGTCTTTGAGATTTTCTTGGAAATTTGTTGTATATGTGTTTGGAATTTAAGGCTGCTGTCAATGTGTATACCTAGGAATTTTCCCTCTGTGAGTCTTGTGATGGGTGAACCGTTTAGTGTTATGTTTAGTGGAACATTTTTACCTCTGTTTCCAAACTGTATAAAGTAGGTCTTGTCAGTATTTAGAGTCAGTTTATTGGTCGTCATCCATGTTGATATTTTCTGTAATTCTGCATTAACAGTATTGGCCAGTATGACTGGATTAGGGTGAGAGAAAACATATGATTTTGTAAGTGTATTTTTGGGGTCTAAAAGGACTAGTCTACTTTACATTATTCCTTATGGGGATAAATTCGTTTGGTAATGGCACTTGAACAGCATTCTGGAACGAAAAAAATCACGATAACCAGGGGTCCACTGTACAATTAATCCGTTCCAGACATCCAAAAATATTAAAAAAAAGCAAATGCAACTAATTTGGCATTTTATTATGGCAACGTTTCGCTCTCCAGAAGTTTGTCAAGCCGGCTTGACAAAGCTCCAGGAGAGCGAAACGTTGCTACAATAAATTGTCACATTAGTTGCATTTGTGTCCTTTTACTTAACACTTGTCTAACATCTCTCATCTACAATCACAGATCACTGCCACCTCACTAACACCTCTCCTCCACAATCACAGATCACTGCCACCTCACTAACACCTCTCCTCCACAATCACAGATCACTGCCACTTAACTTACAACCCTCTTACTGTAGATGATTCACAGTTCTGACTCCAGCATCACATGTGGATGGCACCAACAACCTGGTTTATCAGGTCACCAACCAGGAGGCCTGAGGCAGTGACCTCTGCCTATTTCTGGCCTGGTTAGGTGTAGACAAATATAGCAAAAAAAAAAAAAAAACACTATGTTGGGGAAAATTCTCTTACTTGCGTGCAACGTTTCGCTCTAAGAAAAGTGTTATCAAATCATTTACTTAATAACGCTCTACATGGTGCGAAACGTCTTTTGTAAGTAATGATCCGTAAAAAAAAGTCTTCAGCATAAGCAGTGTTAAAATGTCTGCAGATAAACAATTAAAAAAGAGTCTGCAGGAAAATCCAGTGTAAAAACAAAAGTGTCTGCAGGAAAAAAGTAGTACGAAACTTGCACACGAGAATCACTCCCTACGAAAGCAAAAGACTCGGCAAGCGATGTAACATCCCCCCAATGAAAAGCAGGGGTGCCACTAGCACGTTGAGGGACAACACAATAAGTGTCAGGGGCCCAAGACTGTTCAACTGCCTCGCAGAGTACCTAAAATGTGCAGAACTTCTAGTTAAAATATTTGCAAAAGGATCAAGGTACTGTACTGCACTCACCTAATGACATACTCTGCAACATAACTGAGAAGAGAATAGTCTAAATACACCAATCTGCTCAAACTTGACAGGGCCAACAGTACAGCAATGAGATTCGCTCCTCTCATCGCTTGGCAATGGCGACAACCCGAAGGCTTTTCTTAAAACTCTATATTTAAACCTATGAAAGAAGGTGTGATTTATTTGGTGACAGAAAAGTTAAAACAAATGTGCTATACTCGGGGGTCCACTGTATCATGGAATTACCCAGATAACTGCAATCTGTCCCAGATTTCCGCTTAGCCGACTTCATGGGACTGAGAAATTACCTGGGTGGGCTAAATTGGGATGACCTGACTATGGGTGCATATAAGTGCACTTTCATTAAAGGTTCCAAAGGATCCAATGAATATAATAAAACTTAGCCCGAGATGGGATGGATAACAACAGAGCGTAATATGGGTTCTTGTAAACAAACACAAACAGAGGAAAACTGGAAAAGCAACACCTGAAGCTCACCCTAATAAGCCATGATTTGCGAAGAGAAAGATACAAGAAAGCTGAAGGTAGAGGTATTTACAGACATGGAGGGTTAGAAAAGTCCACATGCAGAGGCAGCGGAAAACGTACAAGCAGCGTAGAATTGGGACGCTGCGAAGAAAGAAGTTGTGCAGACTATAGTTTTACATACACAAAACAATGAGAACTAAATAAAATGACTAATGAAATGGATAAATGAACATTTAACATCACATTTACCTTTATTGAAGACTCTTGTTGGTGTATGGAAGACAGGGAGGACTGATTATTGTTTGGAAGGGGAATCCCCCTCCATAAGGACTTCAGGTATCAAGTCCCTATCTGGGGTTACTTCCCTTCTTTGTCTTTTACTGGCACTAGGACCAGCTTGAGAGTCACTGCAACCCTGTTGCACAAAAAAACTGTCCAGAGAGGTCTGTTTCTGGCATCTCTTTAACCCTTTGACTGTCGGAGGCCCTTCTCTGAAACTGTCATTCTATGTCGGAAATATTCGAAAAAAAAAAAATTCTTATAAAAATGTTAAGATTATTTTTCTGATTGTTTAAATCCCCCCCAAAAAAATTTGCGATCAGTATTTCCCAGTATAGGGGCGAAATTAGAAAAAAAATGACCCGCATGGCAACAGGGGTGAATGCTGCTCCCCCGGTAAATTTTGGTTTTTTCCTTTTGTAAGTTTTTGTTTTTTCACTATTTTTTTTTTTACTAACTTATGTGGCCTGTGAGCCCAAAAGTAAGGCAATGTATATAAAACACTCGTTGTATCAACACAATAATCACACAAACATTAGCATTATATTGTTTACAAAACTTTTTCAAACCAACTAAAAAAAATTGTTTATTACTATTTTTAAAAATAATAAAAAATAAAAAAAATTTTTTTTAAGATTTGGATTTTTGGGTATTAAAAAAACCGTAATGGGGGTTCCAGGCTTGGGGGCTTTATCTAGAGACTTATTCACTAAGTATTTAAAGCTAAAAAATTATTGGGTTTTTTTAGTTCTTTTTTTTAAAATTTTTAAATGGTTATAAAAATTTAAAAAAATAAAATTTTAGTTTAACTATTGGTTTTTTAATTAAATTTTTTGATGAACAAAAATTTAAAACTAAAATGTTTTAATTTACTAATATTTTTTCAAATTAAAAAAGGAAACTTTTTTAAATTTCTTTATATAATTAAATTTTTTTAAATCCCTTTTAAAAAAGGTCTTTTTTTTAAAAAAAATTTTTTTGGGTTTTTTTATTTTTTATTTTTACTTTTTGGGGTCTTTTATTTTCCCCCTTTCTTTTTTTCTAATTTTCCTTTTCCCCTTTTTTCTAAATTTTTTTTTTTTTACTCCCTTTTTCTTTCTTTTCTTTTCTACTTTTTTTTTAAAATTCTCCTTTTTGATTTGGGTTTTTTGGGGGGGAACCCTTAAAATGAAATTTTTTTTAGGGAATTTTTGGTTTGAATATAGGGGGGGGGGTCAGGGGGAAGTTATATCTACGCAGCCTTTTTCTGGGAAAGGGCAATGATTTAAGTTTTAAAATGCACAGTTCTTTTTTTAAAAGGAATAAAAAGAATTTAATGAGGCTTTAGGGCCTAATAGCGCCGTTTTAAAATCCACTGCCTTAGATTTTTTAAAGTTGAGGGGGGTTAAGAACCCGAAGGGGGGCCAGGTTTTCCTGGAGTTTGGATTGGGCCTTTTTTATAAATTTAAAAATTTTATTTTTAAATGAATTGTTTTTCCTAGAAGGGAACTTTTTTCTCTCCTTTGAATTTTTTATTGGGGTTTGTGTTGGGAGTGAGGTTTTGGGGGGGGGGAAATTTTTGTGTCTCCCAAACAAAATGGGATAATGATTTTAGGCATTTTTGTAATAAAAGGGTGGCCCCCGGCCATAGGGAACCCCAATTTTGGGGTAAATTCTCCCTTTGGACGCGACCTTTGGGAAGGCCTTTGGGGGGGGAGGGGGGCCCCCCCCTTTTCGAGTTTTTAAAAAAATCTGGTGTTTCAAATTTTGGGATCCGAAATTCCCGGGGCTTTTCCTAATGCGGGGTATCCCCCACATTTTATACACTTTTTTCCCTTTTTCCAACCAAAAAACTTTAACTTTTTAACAAAATAAACTTTTAAACAATTTTTTAAATTTTAAAACATTAAAAATTTTTTATTTCAATCATTTTTACCCCCTTTATCAAAACCCCCCTATTTAAAAAATTAAACAAAATTTATTAAAAACCCCATAAATTTCATCATTTTTTTTTGAATAAATGGAAGGGTTTTAGTTCCCCTTTTTTAAGGGGGATTGGGGTTATTTGCTTTTTCAAAGGGCCCGGTTAAAAGGGCCCCTCCCCTTTCCTTTAACCGTGCCCAAACCGGGGAAAAATATTCTAAAATTTTAAAAACTTAATCCTTCCAGAAAAAAAATTAAAAAAATTTTAAAAAATTAAAACAGTTTCCTTTTTTAAAAAACTGGGTTTGGGAAAAAAAAAAAGTTTGTTTGGAAAGGGAATTCCCCCAAAAGGCTTTAGGAGAAAATTTCCCGGGGTTTTTTTCCCCTGGACCATCCTCCCCCAATAACCTTTCAGCCTGAACCCCCCGGGTTTTTGTAAATCTCATGGGGTCCACTGTATTGTACTGTGTACTCCACCTACCACCTTCACTACTCCACCCACCTTCACTACTCCACCCACCACCATCTCTACTACACCCACCACCCTCACTCCTCCTACCACCCTCACTACTCCAACCACCACCATATCTACTCCACCCACCATTATCACTACTCCATCCACCACCCTCACTACTACACCCACCACCATCTCTACTCCACCCACCACCTTCACTGCTCCACCCACCACCATCTCTACTACACCCACCACCCTCACTACTCCACCCACCACCATATCTACTCCACCCACCATTATTACTACTCCATCCACCACCATCATTACTCCATCCACCACCCTCACTTTGATATACTACCTTTGAAGAGCTTCAAGAGTTTTTCTACTCTCTAAGCCCGGCCATGGGCCAAGCTCATCTGGTGCTTGCCTGGTCAACCAGGCTGTTGCTGCTGGAGGCCCGCTGCCCCACATAACCATCACAGCCTGGTTGATCTGGCACCTGGTGAAGATACTTCTACACTTGTTCCAGTCGTGTTTTGGATATCTTCTGGTAAGATATTGAATAGTCTGGGATCCCGGATGTTGATACAGTGTTCCCTTTTTGTCCCCACCGCACCCCTGCTTCTCACTGGGTTTATTTTACACTTCCTCCCATATCTCTCACTCCAGTATGTTGTTATGGCAGTGTGCAAATTTGGGACCAGGCCCTCGAGTACTTTTCAGGTATATAGTATATTATCATGTATCTCACTCTCCTCCGCTCCAATGAGTACGTGTTCAAGACTTGAAGGCGTTCCCAGTAATTTAGGTGTTTTACTGGCTCAATGTGAGCCATAAATGATCTTTGTATTTGTTCCAGCTCTGATATTTCTCCTGCTTTGAATGGGGCTGTCAGCACTGAACAATATTCTAAGTGAGGGAGCACTAGTGATTTGAAGAGTGTCACCATCGGCATTATTTCCCTTGTTTTGAAAGTTCTCAATACCTACCCTGTTATCTTCCTGGCTGTCGTGATCTTTGTCTTGTTATGGTCTTTAAAAGAAAAGGTCAGCTGATATAATTATTCCCAGGTCCTTTACGTGTTCCTTTCGTTCTACAGTGGCACCTCGGGTTACGAGCTTAATTCGTTCCAGAAGGCTATTCGAGTGCCAATACCGAACGAATTTGTTCCCATCAGGAATAATGTAAATTAGATTAATCCGTTTCAGACCCCCAAAAATACACTTGCAAAAGCACTTACAAAAATACACTTACATAATTGTTCGAGTTGGGAGCTGCTCGTATGCCGAGGTACCGCTGTAATTGGTGACCCTCTTGAGTTTTGTATACAGTGGACCCCCGGATTACGTCATTATTTCGTTCCAGAATGCTGTTCAAGTGCCGTTACCGAACGAATTTGTTCCCATAAGGAATAATGTAAATTAGATTAGTTCTTTTAGACCCCCAAAAATACACTTACAAAAGCACTTACAAAAATACACTTACATAATTTTTCGAGTTTGGAGCAGTACGTAATCCGGGGGTCCACTGTATAGTGTTCCTTTTGAATTCTTCATTCTTTCCATACCTAAGCAGCTGGAACTTATCACTATTGAATGTCATATTGTTCACCACTGCCCACTGGAAAACCCTGCTTATGTCTTCCTGTAATTTTTCAGTGTCCTCTACCGTAGTGATTTTCATGCTTGTTTTAGTGTCATCTGCAAATGATGATACAAAAGTGTGCCGGGTGTTTTTATCTATGTCTACTATGAGGATGGGAAACAGCAGAGGTGCCAGGACAGTGTCTTGGGGCACTGAGCTTTTGACCACGCTGATGCTTGGATCGCCTGAATATCCACTACTACTTTATGTGTTTGTGTGGCTACACCCATATCCATCTCCTAGCCTTCCCGTAATCCTGGAATCCATCTGCATTTTGGTCGCTTATCCTCTATGATTGTCATAATGGTTCAGCAGCTGTGCAGGCAATCATCTGCTCTGAAACCATGCTGATTTGGGTCTATCTGTCCATGATTTGTAATCTGCGTCTCATCATCTTTGCAAGATTTTTGAAACATGTGAGTAGTTAGTACTGGTCCTGTAATTTAGCTAATCTCTACTCTCCATCACTTAAGGAGCTAAGTCCGCACTCTTTAAGGCCTCCGGTATTTCACCTAGATCTAAGCTCTTTCTCCAGAAAATACTGAGGGCTCGTGTTAATGGTACGTTGCACTTCTTTATAAATAGAGCATTCCATGAATCTGGTCCAGGTGCTGAGTGAGTGGGCATGTTGTCCATTTCTTTTGCGAAATCTACGGGATTTGTACTAATGTCCATTAGTTGGTCTGCGTGGCCTTCTGCTAGTTGTTTCTGCATTTTCTAAATGCTGTCATTTAGTGGGTTGCTGAACACCGACTCATACTGTTCTTTTAGGATTTCACTCATTTCTTGTTCATCGTCAGTATACGAATCTCCTCTCAATAATGGTCCAATTCTACAGGTAGTTTTTAGCTTGGATTTTGCATATGAATAGAAATATTTTGGGTTTCTTTCAATATCCTGCATAGCCCTTTGTTCCCTTTGTATTTCTTTTGTTAGGTATGACATCCTAAGTTTTTGCTCTAATTCAGTGATCTCTCTGCTAAGCCTATCTTTCCTCTGTTGCAACACATTTGTGTTTTTTAGCAATTCAGTACTCCACCCACCACCATATCTACTCCACCCACCATTATCACTACTCCATCCACCATCCTCACTACTCCATCCACCACCATCTCTACTCCACCCACCACCTTCACTACTCCACACATCACCATCTCTACTACACCCACCACCCTCACTACTCCACCCACCACCATATTTACTCCACCCACCATTATCACTACTTCATCCACCACCATCACTACTCCACCCACCACCTACTCCACCCACCACTATCAGTACTCCACCCACCTTAATGTTTCTGGAAAAACTCTTGAGTGTTGAAATGGAGGTTACCTCTTCCCCGGATTTATACGAGAACCAAACAAGGGAAGAGGTGCCTTACTACAATTTGGAATGAGTGGGGAGTATTAGCCTTCCAGTTATGTCTTGGAAGAGCATGTGGGATGGGACGAAGTACCTGACATTTCTCTGGGTACAAATTTGGATTTGACTTCACATACGCCGCCAATTAGTGGTGGTGTATCTGAAGCTTCGCTCGTAACTTGGAAAACTCATAAGTTGGGGCACTCGTAAGTCAAGGTACCACTGTAGTTAGTGGTTTATCTTTGTTTTTTACAAATTATCTTCTTTTTTTTGGAGTCATCTAGTTACCCATACTTTCATTTAGTAATACATACAGTATATGTTAAACTTTATCATTGTATGTTGAATGTATCACATTGAACATAAGTTGATGATGGAAAGATTAATTAATATTGTACTGTACTCTAAGTACAAGCTCTTCATTAAGTTAAGTGTTTAATCATTAATGTGAATCTCATCATATTCCTCTATTTGTATGTTCTGTCTAAGGGAAGCTCAACAAGAGGGTGTTGTGGGCTTTGACTGTGAGTGGGTGCAGGTGCGCGGTCGCCGCCGTCCTGTGGCACTCCTTCAGCTGGCCTCCTGCTCTGGCTTGTGCACCCTAGTGCGGCTGTCCCACATGAAATCAAGCCTTCCTCTTAGTCTCAAAGTAAGCATCTGTCTGTCACAATATCAGTTTCTTGGACTAGTTTTGGCTCTCAGTGATTCTTTTTATTTTGTTTTTAATGATAATTTTGAGTAAGTTAGTCATATTGAAATCCAGTCTACATTTCTTAAAAATATTTTACATTCCTATTTTTTGTCACAAACTTTTTTTTATGACAATATTGAAAGCTTAAATTGGACAAGTGAAATAAGATGGCATCTCTTTGTTGTGCAGAGAGTGCATAGTTGTTTCTGTGATAAACGGTTTGAAAACCTACAAGTTAAAGATTGAGACACTTATGCAACATATGGGAATCTTAAAAGGAAATGTTTTGCCACACAGTGGCTTCTTCAGTCCAATACAAAGCAGAGAGGAGTAAGGAGAGGAGGAGTTTGAGGTAATCACTCCCTCAGCCTGGAAACGATGTGTTCAGTCCATCACTCTTGTAGTGCAAGATTACCTCAAACTCTTCCTCTCCTTACCCCTCTCTGCATTGTATTGGACTTAAGAAGCCACTGTGTGGCGAAACGTTTCCTTAATAAAGATTCCCATATGTTGCATAAGTGTCTCAATCTTCATAGTTGTTTCTGTAGTTGTCTTGTTTGATTTATTTTCCATTGCTTTTAGGTTATTTTAAGTATTTGTATATCCTGCTGCTAGTGTTGTTTAGCCATAATATTTGTAATAAATGGAGGTGTTGAAAAACTTCAGAATTTGCAGAGTTCATATCAGTTTGTGATATTCAATTTGAGGAGTCCTTTTTGAAGAAAACTTTAATTTGAAGGCAGGTAGAACAATAATAGAAAATTCTCAAAAGAGGCATTGTGCAGCAGAAAAAAATAAATACCACCACAGCCAAAATCTGGGTTGGTGAATGAATTGATTCCTTATTGCTTTGTCTGTTTGTGGGACTGAGTAGATATCTTCTGCATCTGTAAGTTAGGCTCAGAGTCCCATAATGAAGTATGGTAACTTTAGCTTCGTAGCTCAGATCACTTTCATGCCATTTTTTTTTTTCATTGAGTTTCTTGCTTATTCTTTTCTGCTGCACAATACCTCAAACTCCTCTACTATCCATGGTAATAATCTTCCTTACCAGTCATAATCTTACTACCAGAAATTACTTGTTAAAGCCTACCTTACATTAAAAATTTGTTGTGAGCTTCATCATAAACTTTGCTGTACTCCCTCTTTCACTGCTCATATTGATGTTGTAAATTTTGTTATAAGGCCCTCAATTTTTTAGACCTGTACGTTTTTTTACAGCTTCTGTGAATTGGCAGCTCATAGGTTGAAATTTGAAAACCACTCATTACTCTTTGCATATACGTACCTGTACATAGGTACATCTTTGTGTACACAATATCCATTGGTATGTAAATGCTATAGATTATTATTTGTATTAATTTTCAGGAATTTTTAGAAGATAAGGCAATACTGAAAGTTGGGGTAGGACCTCTTGAGGATAGCAACTACCTGACAGCTGATTATGGTTTAAAGGTAACACTAATTAAACTCGTTCATTACATGACACTTTCTAGACTGCGTAATTTTTCATGCTGTAGCAATGATATACCTATAGTGATGAGAATTTCCAGTTGAACAAGTACAACTAAAATAAAAATGCAAAGCTTCATGTACAAATCAAATACAGTATAAATAAATTTTGATTACAAATACAGCCTCTCCTCACTTAACGACATAGTTCCATTCCTAAGACCTCGTCGGTAAATTAATTCATTGCTAAACGAGGAGCATACTATAATGGTAGTGGGTTTGTGTCAACCATCTTTGATATTGCTTTAATGTCACCTTTGCACTATTTATAACATATTTAGTATATTTTGAACCCTTTCACTCTCGGTGGCGTAATATTATGAATTGCAAGCCATTGTTGGTGCCGTAATATTACACCAAAATTCTAACGGCTTCCAGTCTTGTGGGAGAAAGCTGGTAGGCCTGCATATGAGAGAATGGGTCTGAGTGGTCATGTGTGCAGTATAAATAAATCCTGCAGCACGCAGTGCATAATGAGAAAAATAAACTGACCGTGTTTTTGGTTTAATACACCGACTTTATGATGTATTTTCGTATGATATTTATGGTTGTATTCTTGTTTTCTTGGTCTCATTTGATAGAATGGAAGATATATTACAGAAATAGAGATGATTTTGAGTGCTAGGAATGTCTGCTTTGTTTATTCTGGACCCTATTTTGAAATTGGTCTTACTTGAATTGTGTAGGAAATTGGCCAAATTACCAATTTCTGATCACTTTATTGGGTAGTTGAAATCAGCAAATGGGTGGTTTCTTGTACTCAGTTACAAATACAAATATTTTATTTTGTTGCTAGTTTACATAGGTTAAGTTATTACAATCATAAATTGAAGTGCACTGTCATGCCATGGCATTAGGGGCAGCTTAATCTAATGGCTTATAGACTATGAACATAATATTAGAGAAATTGAGTGAGTTTGTCTTATTAGATTGACCAAATTTACAGTATGAGTACAGTGGTACCTCGGTTAACGATATTTTTTCGTTCCAGAATGCTGTTCAAGTGCCATTACCAAACGAATTTATTCCCATAAGGAATAATGTAAAATAGACTAGTCCTTTTAGACCCCCAAAAATACACTTACAAAAGCATTTAAAAAAATAAACATACATAAAAGGGCGAGTTTGGGGACCATCGTTAACCGAGGTATCACTGTATTTAGTTTAGGGAGAGTAGGTGGTTACATAACAGTAAAAATTGAAATTATTTTATAGGAAAATAACATTGAGCATTTTTGAAAGTAATTTACAGTATGCGTATTTTGTTTATATTTTATAGAAGAATAACATTGAGCATTTTTTTAAAGTAATTTACAGTATGATTATTTAGTTTAGGGTGAGTAGGTGGTTTTTGAGTAGTCTTAAATTGATTTTCAGACAAGGTTATTTTAATATTTATTGGTAATGAATTCCAGATTCTGGGGCCCTTTATGTGCATAGAATTCTTACATAGGTTGATATGGACACGAGGTATATAAAAAAGTGATCTGTGTCTAGTGTTGTGGTCATGTGTCCTATTAACCCTTAAACTGTCCACACGTAGATATACGTTCACTCGCGTAGCTGACCGAACGTAGATCTACGTTTTTTTTCAAATGCTTTTAACCTTGCCACGATAAGCCTGAGTTGCCTAGAGATTAGAGAATGGGTCTGTGCACTCAGTGTGTGTAGTATTACAAAATGTGGGAATGACAAACAAAATGCACTCTTCATTTTAAAGAAAACGAACAATTTATTTTTTTCTCAAAATACTCGGTCAGCTACGCGAGTGAACGTATATCTACGTGTGGACAGTTTAAGGGTTAAGGTTGGTGAGGAGAATTTTGAGCAGAGGGTTTATATTAGAATGTAGAGTTCTATGTATGTAGTAGGCACAAGAATAAGTGTGAATGTTCTTTATGGTGAGTAGTTTTAGGCTTTTGAATATTGGTGGAGTATGCTGTCTAGAGTGGGAATTTGTTATCATTCTGACTGCAGCCTTTTGCTGGGTTATAAGTGGTCTAAGGTGATTTAATGTTGTTGATCCCCATGCACAGATTCCATAGATGAGATATGGGTAGATGAGTGAGTGATATAGTGCAAGGAGAGCTGATTGAGGCACATAGTAGCGTATCTTTGATAATATGCCTACTGTCTTTTAGATTTTCTTGGAAATTTGTTGTATGTGTGTTTGGAATTTAAGGCTACTGTCAATGTGGATTCCTAGGAATTTTCCCTCTGTGAGTCTTGTGATGGGTGAACCATTGAGCGTTATATTAAGTGGAACATTTGTAGCTCTGTTTCCAAACTGTATGAAGTAGGTCTTGTCAGTATTTAGAGTAAGTTTATTAGTCGTCATCCATGTTGAAATTTTCTGTAATTCGAAGGAAGTTGGATAGTTCATTTTCATTCGTGATATAGTAAACACGGCCTACACTTGTTTTCCTTACTAGAATTTTCCCATCACGTGTGAAGCACTGGTGGATTTTGTCATTATTCTCACGTTTAAGTTTTCTTACTCTGTATAGGAGGTTCTGATGTTTTTTTGTGTTGGTAGAACAAATTTAGTTCTAGGGAAATAGCTATGGGTTTTGTTGACTGGAACAATGGAATTGGCCGAAAATATTGCTCAAAATGGGCAAAATCGGTGATACATAAATATCGCCGAAACTGCTAACGTCACGAGAGCGTATTTCCATAAGTTTTCCATCAAATTTCATATTTTGATGTCATTACCATCAGGAAAAAATTCTCTATCATTTCATAAGAATTTTTTTTTTTAAATTCTTCGACACTGAGAGCAAGTTTGTGAGCAAGTGTCTCGACAGTGAAAAGGTTAAATGTTTATACTGTAGTGTACTGTATATTGCAATAAACAGAATAGAGAAAATCAGCTCTAATATACATACATTATTTAGGTATGCATACTGGTCAGAGAGGCGGTCGTAAGTCTGGGTCATCAGTAAACGAGTATGTACGTTACTAAATGAGGAGAGGCTGCATGAAGATAATATTTTATTATATTTTTCAAATACATACTCTGAAAATTGTTGTAAAATTCTTAGTCACCATTACTACAGTTTTGAGTACAGTACAGTAATAAGAAAAAATTTAAGCAGTTCACTCAACAAATGCTTCTAATACTAACTTTATAGCTTTGTTGCTATGGTTGTAGAGCACTTTTCACATTTTTAACTTATTGTACAGTACTATACTAGTAGTCTGGTACTAACTGTTTTATGGCACTGCTAATGAACACTAGTCACCACCTGTTCATTTGAACAGCTGAGAAACTTATAAAGGCTTAATATTAATTAAATAATTTCATAAGAACATAAGAAAGGAGGAACACTGCAGCAGGCCTGTTGGCCCATACTAGGCAGGTCCTTCACAATCCATCCCACTAACAGAGCTACCCAAGAAATAAGCTTTGATAATTCTATTTACTCATGTGCAAGTCCCACTCAAATCCAACCCCTCTCACTCATGAATTTATCCAACCTAAATTTGAAACTACCCAAGGTCCTAGCTTCAATAACCCTACTAGGCAGACTATTCCACTCATCAACTACCCTATTTCCAAACCAATACTTTCCTATATCCTTTCTAAATCTAAACTTATCTAACTTGAATCAATTATTGCGGGTTCTCTCTTGGAGAGATATCCTCAAGACCTTTTATATCCCCTTTATTAATACCCATTTTCCACTTGTATACCTCGATCATGTCTCCCTCATTCTACGTCTTAAAAAATACCTTCAGATTACGCAGGTTCAGGACATATGCAACAACAGAAGGCCACACAGTGCATCAGTCCAGCCAGGCATCGCGGAGCACCACAGGCCTCACCCCAAGATGTCACTATCAACCTGACAATGGGTCATATATGAGCAGAGGGAAAGCACAGACAGGAGAGGTGCAGCAGTTGTAGGGAGAGGTGTCACATTTGTTCAATGTGGAAGTAGGTCAGGCTCAAGAATAGGCAAATGTGACCTCCTACAACTGCTGCACCTCTCCTGTCTACAGTATATAAGCTTCCTCAAGCTCATATGCTGTTATTCTATTCAAGATTGTTGAACACAACATCTACTCATGATTAGGCCTGACAACCTCACACCTCCTGTTCTTCACGATTCTCCTATAAGGACACTGGGATGGCCACCTGTGCATGGTAAACGTCTCAATAAAGATAATCAAGTGTTGCATATGTGTCTAATTTACCAACTCGTCGGTTCTCTGAACCATTCATTCACACCTTCAGACTACATAACGAGTCAGCTGTAAATAACTTTATAACAGCTATGATTAACATTGACTGGCATAATGAGCAGGAAACAGATATGGTATACATACTAATGAATGCATCAAGAATTTCTTAACAAAACCCACCACCTCTATAAACAAACATTGCCCTAAAAAAACTAAACAGATCACAGCTAAGAGATTTAACAATCCTTTCTAACACCCAGCATCCTTAAATCCATTGTAACAAAAGGCACCAATATGAAAAACAACATGGTAAAGGGGTCTAACAACCAGAGAACAATCCAAACGCTACTCATCATCCTTACCAGCCTGATAAGAAGATCAAAAAAATTGTATTATGAGAACAGACCTGGGTAAACATAAAAGGTGATATGAAAAAGACCTGAAGACCCTAATTGCAATTTCTATAGCCACAAGATAGCTAAACAATCATCAAATTATCAAAAGTGATCAACCCCTACTCACCTACTGAGACAGCAAACAGACGTAATGTTTTCTTCTCCACCATAGGAAAGCACCTAGCCAGTAAAATCCCAAGCTCAAACACCTGTCCAACAGATCACCTCTCAAACACCTACCCAATACTTACTCTAGCTCCTACCAACCCAATTGAAGTTCCCATTGTCAATTTTAAAAACAAGGCGGAAGACATAAACAGCTTACAACTTATGTACCCTCAGACCAAATTCATATGGCCTAAACCCCGAAAGTGACCAGGAAGAGTTGAGGTCACAGGTACTATCACCACTATAGCAACACTATTCAATAAATCCATTGAAGCCTCTACCTTCCACTAAATAGTTAGGGTCACCCCGATCCACAAAAGGAGTGTGATCAAAAACAGACCTGAATAATTATAGATCAATTTACTTACCATTGTTTTCTAAAATCTTCTAAAAATTAATTCATAGACAAATCTAGTACTCTACCTCGTCTCGCACAATAATTTCAACCCCTGTCAATTTGATTCAAGACAAACAAGAGCACAAACGATGCTATTATGCACATGTTGGAGTTAATATATACCGCACTTAAGAAGAAAGAAGTCCCACTGGGAATCTTCATTGACACGCAAAGGTTTTGACAGTCGACCATGATTTACTGCTCACAAAAATTAGCACATTACGGTATATAGGGGCACTCACTCAACTACCTAAAGTCATATACCTTGCCAACAGAAGCCAATACGTGCACAAATGGAGCGAACTCTTCCACACAACAAATTACAAAGCCTGATTCCTCAAGGAACCTTAGCCACTGGAAGTTTGAAAAACTTGTTCACGTTTCCAAACTCACTATCCTCGTCACTCATTAGAGACTGCAGACGCACGGGCATTAAACACTGCTGAGAAGAGATACATAGTCCTTCCCACCAACTCATTTCCAAACACGTTTCCGGCATTTTTTCTAAGACTCATTCCGGCATCCACCTCCACATCCACCACCATCAAGGACATTACCAGTAACAGACAGGAAAAGCTCAACTACTGCAGGGGTATACACAATCCCTTGCATGTGTTAGAGTACGTCGGCGAAAACATCCAGAGACCTCCAAACACGCATTTCAGAACACCAGTACGCAGTAAGAGATCTGAATACCAAGAAATGCCTGTGTTCAACACAAGAAATTTACACAAACACATCAATCCACAGAAACGTTAGAAGACTATCACAGAGGTGACAACACTAGCACAAGAATTTTGAATCAATACTTATCTTTTGTATATCCAACAACTTCAACGGCTTCTACAACATAGTTGAACTTATTGCCAAGAAACTTTTCAATATCCCACCAGAACTAAGAATGGAATGCAGGTCCTTTAAGTCACACAAGGTTTTAAACTATCACACTACTTTTAAGACTGTCACATGTAGCTTCTCCACCTGACCCAGCATTCTCCACCTGACTATGTCTCATATATTCATGTAACTCAAGCCTCCAGGTAGATCTGTCTGTGACTGATAAAGTTCACTGCGTAAGGAACGTCAATAAAGGATCACATTATACTGTTCATGTGTTTATTTTTCCATTGTGTCGGTATTTTAGTACCATTTATTTCCACCAGACTATTCCACCTATCAACTACCCTATTTCCATAAGAACATACACAAGAATCTGAATTCATTACCAGAAAAATATTAAGTTAACTTGTTTGAAAATCAATTCAAGACTTCTTCTCAAAATCACCTACTAATTCTATACTAAATATCATACTGTAACAAACTCTTCAAACCCAATGTTAATTTACTTAAGATAATCTCAGTTTTATATTTGTCATCCTCCTTAACACTTGCAATTTCATATCATCATTAAGCCATTGAAATATATAGTATCATCATTTTCAATTTGAATAAAAATATATAACTAGAAGATACTCACAATTCTTGCTGTAATATATTATACTAGTATAGCATCAACATATTGTAACTTGTAGCAAAATATTCAACTAGATTAAACTCAACCAATTTCTCTAGTATTGCCTCAATAGTATGTACAGGACCCCCGAAGCCGTAAAACTTCACCCTGAAGTCTGCTCAAGTGCCATTACCAATCCACTTACCCCCTTAAGAAAAATGTCACGAGGCTAGTCTATTTCAGACCCCCAAAATACTCTCTTTCCACAAGCACTTACAATATTATACTTACATAATGCACATTTGCCACTAAAACTCAATCACTGTATAATCATTTGTAACTAAAATAATACATAACTAGAATAAACTCAGTCAATTTCTAGCACATACTAGTAATAAGCTGGAAAGGGTGGCAATTTTACATCCAGATCATTTACTTTGTTGTGGTAAAATGGTATAGTCTAATGAATGGCACAGAGTCTGTCTGGAGTAATTTTTCAGAGGGTGTGAAAATTGATTTAGCGTGATTTACCGTCCAAAATATAGATAGGGAACAAGGGAGGACTACTTTGGGAGGAAATTGTTAAGGCCACAAGGCACTCCATGAATGAGAATTTTAGGGACTTTAACTTTAGTCAAGATTTGATTAATTTCTTTTGACAGGGGAATTTTAGAATTCAACGACTTTTGAATAGTTCAGATTGCTTTTTGAAGTAGTTTATAACAGAACCTTATGGGAAGAACTCATCTACCCTGGTTCTGGCAAGCAAGGAAACCCTCATAATTTAGAAATTACAGAGGAACTGCTCAAGCTGATCACAAGTCAATTACCTTAGCATTGAATGGATGTATGATAGTAGGGATAATTCAGTAACGGTCCCAGATTTTCGCTAGCAGATTATAATGACTTAGAGAACACTTATCAACTGTGGACTGGGGTGACCTAAGAGAGGTATCAATATGACAGTTTTCTTAACACTATACAGGCTGCCCAAAGAACATTTATCTGAGGAAGAAATTAGATCAAGTAGAAATGGCAAATGGATGAATATGAGGCTTAAGTATCTTTTAGGGCAGAAGAAAGGAATTTATAGTTATAAAAGAGTTAGGTCATCTTATAAACTCAGTATACTTAATATTGGGGAGAGGGATTAAAAGGGAATAAGAAAAGCTAAACGGGACTATGAAATTAAAGTTGCTAGATTCAAAAACTAACCCAAAGTTTTTCCAGGTTTATAGAACAAAAAGTTAGGATAAGATAGGTCCCCTTAAAAATAACTCTGGGCATCTTACTGACAAGGAGAATGATATGTGCTCTATTTTTAATAATTATTTTCTCCTGCTTTCAATATCAGGAAGACATTAATATCCCAGTAATTAATTTTTACAGAGTCTGTAGAAGAAGATAAATTATGTAATATCACAGTCACTAGCGAATATTAGGGTTAACCAGACCGACTGAAATAAATCGCCGGGTCCCGATGAGCTTTTTGCAAGGTTCTTAAGGAATGCAAAATGGAACTCTGTGAACCAATATCTAACATTTTTAATTTATTTCTTCAAACAGGTGTAGTGTCTGATATAGGGAAGATGGCTAATGTAATTCCTATTTTTAAAGCAGGGGACAAGTCACTACCGTCAAATTACCGCCCAATAAGCCTGACCTCAATTGTAGGCAAATTACTAGTCAATTATAGCTGATATTATTAGGAAGCCATCTAGATAACCATGATTCGATCCATGACAGCACTTTTCCCCCAATGCCATGAGCTGCCACTTTCTTTAACAGTCTCTGGTGCGACTCTATCAAAGTCTTACTAAAGTCTAAATAAACAATATCACCACGTGATCAACAGCCCAAAAAGCTTTAGTGAAGAAAGTTAATAAATTAGATAGGCAGGAACGCCTCGTGAATCCATGCTGAGTATCATTAATCAAATTATGGTTATCTAGATGGCTCTAATAATATCAGCTATAATTGACTAGTAATTTGCCTACAATTGAGGTCAGGCGATACATGGTAATTTGACTTAAAACACTTGTCCCCTGCTTTAAAAATAATTACATTAGCCATCTTCCACATATCAGACACTACACCTGTTTGAAGAGATAAATTAAAATGTTAGATATTAGTTCCGTCAGAGTTCCATTTTGCATCTTAAGAACCCCTTGCAAAAGCTCATCAGGACCCGGCTATTTATTTTGTTTCAGTCGGTCTAGTTGCTTCCCAACCATTCTCGGCTAGTGACTGTGATATTACATAATTTATCTTCTTCTGGGCCTCTGTACCACTACTGGGATATTATTAATGTCTTCCTGTGTGAAACTGAGAGAAATAATTATTAAAAATAGAGCACATATCATTCTCCTTGTCAGTAAGATGCCCAGAGTTATTTTTAAGGGGACCTATCTTATCCCTAACTTTTGTTCTATAAACCTGGAAAAACTTTTTGGTTAGCTTTGAATCCCTAAAGGTCCTTCTCCCACTTCATAGTCCCGTTTAGCTTATTCCCTTTAATTCCTCTTAATATTGCATACTGATTTATACATCTCGCCTCTTTTTATGCGCCTATAAATTCCTTTCTTCTGCCCTAAAAGATACTAAGCCTATTATTCATCCATTTTGGGTCATTTCTACTTGATCTAATTTTCTTTATACGGGATAAATGTTCTTTGGGTAGCTCTGGTATAGTGTTATGAAAAACTTATTCTAAAATTCCTGTCAAGAAATTCCAATCAATCGGGACTAAAGTTAAAGTCCCCTAGAATTACTACGTTATCGTGCCTTGTGCTTAAAAATTTCCTCCCAAAGTAGTCTCCTTGTTCCCTATCTAATTTTTTGGAGGACGGAATCACGCCTAAAATCAATTTTTCACCCCCCCTCTGAAAATTCTATCCAGACAGACTCTGTATGTGTTAATTCAGACTTTATACCCGTTTATGCAACAATTTAAATGATCAGAACATAGAGGCCACCCCACCCTTTCCGACTTATTCACTAAGCCCCTAATGCTAGAGAAATTGACTGAGTTTATTCTAGTTATGTATTATTTCAAGTTACAAATGATTATACAGTGGCCCCCCGGTTTCGTAAACCCCGGAAATCGACATTTATGTAAGTATAATATTGTAAGTGCTAGAAAAGTTTTTTTGGGGGGGTCAAAATGACAAACCCTACTGAATTTTTCTAAGGGGGGTAAATTCGTTCGGTAATGGCACTTGAGCAGACTTCGGGGGAGGAAGTTTTACAAACTGGGGGGTCCACTGTACATACTATTTAAAGACAATACTAGAGAAATTTTGGTTTTTTTGTTGAATATTTTACTCAAATATGTTGATGCCATACTAGTATAATAACAATACTAGAAAAATTATTATACTTTATTTTATATTTTATTTCAAATTAACAAAATGATGATACTATACTATTTTAAATGACAATATGATGATATGAAATTGCAACAAGTGTTTTGAGGATGACAAATAAAACTGAGATTATTTTGTAAATTAACATTGGGTTTGAAAGTTTGTTACAGTATGAGTATTTAGTATAGGGGGAGTAGGTGATTTTTGAGAAGAGTCTTTAATTGATTTTCCGACAATTAATTAATATTTTCTGGTAATGAATTCCAGATTCTTATGTTCTTATGTTCTTAAGGGGAAAAAGGGAGGATGAGTGAAAAGTCACCTAGTGGAAATAAATGGATAAAAAAACCGACACAATGGAAAAAAAAAAAACATGAAAGTATAATGATCCTTTATTGACGTTTCACCCACGCAGTGGGTTTATCGAGTCACAGACAGATCTACCTGGAAACTGAGTTACATGAATATATATAGGGTAGTCAGGTGGAATGCTGGGTCAGGAGAAAGTAATGTAAGTCTTTAAAAATAGTGTGATAGTTTAAAACCTTGTGTGACAAAGGACCTGCAGTGTTCCATTCTTGGGGTTCTTTGGGGGGATAGCATTGAGAGGGTTTTTGGCAATAGGTTCAGCTATGTTTAGAAGCTGTTTGGGGTTTAAGTTGGGATATACAGATAAGTGATGATTCCAGATTCTTCGGGGGACTGCGTGTTGTCTTTGGCGATGAGTCTTTCTTGTGTTGATTAAATGGTTGTGTTTCTTTGAAACAGGATTTCTTGAGTCGTCAGATCTGCCTGGACTGGTGTCTGGGAAAAGCGTGTTTGAGCTTGGATGTTTCGCCCACGTATAATTTAGTGAGCCAAAAAGGGGTTGTGTATACCCTGCCGTGGATTGAAGTTTTCCTGTCTGTTACTGGTAATGTCCTTGATGGTGGTGGATGTGGAGGTGGGTACTGAATGAGGTCTTAGAAAAAAGTTGAAACGTGTTTGGAAATGGAGTTGGTGGAAGGACTATGATCTCTTCGCAGGCTTGCTGCCGCCTGAGTTCCCATGAAGGACGAGGATAGTGAAGTTTGGAAAACATTGAACAAGTTTTTTTTCCAAACTTCAGTGGCCCCAAACTTTCCCGAGGGGCTCTGACTGTAATTTTTTTTGTGTGGAAGAGTTCGCTCCATTTGTGACACGATTGGCTTCTGTTGGAAATGACTTTAGGTAGTTGGGGGAGTGCCCCTTATACCGTAATGTGCTAATTTTGTGAGTAAATCATGGTCGACTGTATCAAAACCTTGCGTAGATCAATGAAGATTCCCAGTGGGACTTTTCTTCTTAAGTGCGGATATTTAACCCAACATGTGCATAATAGCATCGTTGTGCCTTGTTGTCTTGAATCCAAATTGACAGGGGGAGTACATTGTGTGAGACGAGGTAGGAATAGATTTGTTATGAATTAATTTTTCGAAGATTTTAGAAAGCAATGGTAAATTAGAAATTGGTCTATAATTATTCAGGTCTGTTTGATCATCCTTTTTGGGATGGGGGTGACCCTAGCTATTTTGAGAATTGATGGAAAGGTAGAGGCTTCAATGGATTTATTGAATAGTGTTGCATAATTGGTGACAGTCCCTTTGTGCCCCTCAACTCTTCCTGGTCACTTTCGGGGGTTTTGGGCCATATGAATTTGGCCCTGAGGGTACATAAAAGTTGATAAGCTGTTTATGTCTTCCCCCCTTGTTTTTAAGGGTGTTGATTATGAGCGAGACTTCAATTGGGTTGGTGGGAGCTAAAGCAGCGTATTAGGTAGGTGTTTGAGAGGTAGTCTGTTGGACAGGTGTTTGAGCTGGGATTTTACTCAGATTCTTTCCTATGTGGAGAAGAAAACATTACGTCTGTTTGCTGTCTCAGTAGGTAGAGTAGGGGTTGATCTGCTTTGATAATTTGATGGTGTTTTTTTCGCTATCTTATTATTTCCTAGAATTGCAGATAGGGTCTTCCAGGTCTTTTTCATATCACCTTTTATGTTCTGGAGTCTGTTCTCATAATACAATTTTTTTGATCTTCTTATCAGGCTGGTAAGGATTGATGAGTAGCGTTGGATTGTTCTCTGGTTATTAGACCCCTTCTGTATTGTTTTTCATATTGGTGCCTTTTTGTTAATGGATTTAAGGATGCTGGGTGTTAGCCAGGGATTGTTAAGTCTTTTAGCTGTGATCTGTTTAGTTTTTTTAGGGCAATGTTTGTTATAGAGGTGGTGGGTTTTGTTAAGGAAATTCTTGATGCATTCATTAGTATCTGTATATGTTTCTAACTCATTATGCCAGTCAATGTTAATCATAGCTGTTATAAAGTTATTTACAGCTGACTCGTTATGTAGTCTGAAGGTGTGAATGAATGGTTCAGAGAACTCGACGAGTTGGTAAATTAGACACATATGCAACACTTGGGTACTTTATGAGAACGTCCACACAGTGGCTTCATCAGTCCATACATAGGAGAATCGAAGAACAGAGGAGGTGAGGTGTCAGGCCTCTGAGTAGATGTTGTCATTCCATCAATCTTGAATAGAATAACAGCATATGAGCAGAGGAAGCTTATAGACTTAGGAGAGGTGCAGCAGTTGTAGGAGGTGTCACATTTGCCTATTCCTTGGCACGACCTACTTCCACATTGAACAAATGTGACACCTCCTACAACTGCTGCACCTCTCCTGTCTACAGTATATAAGTTCCTCTGCTCATATGCTGTTATTCTATTCAAGATTGATGGAATGACAACATCTACTCAAGATTGAGGGCCTGACAACCTCACACTCCTCCTGTTCTTCACGATTCTCCATGTATGGACTGATGAAGCCACTGTGTGGCAAACGTTTCTCAATAAAGATACCCAAGTGTTGCTTTTGTCTAATTTACCAACGTAGGTCTGAGGAACTTTTTTAAGACGTAGAATGAGGGGAGACATGATCGAGGTATACAAGTGGAAAATGGGTATTAATAAAGGGATATAAATATGTCTTGAGGGTATTTCTCCAAGAGAGAACCCGCAAAATGGATTCAAGTTGGATAAGTTTAGATTTAGAAAGGATATAGGAAAGTATTGGTTTGGAAATAGGGTAGTTGATGAGTGGAACAGTCTGCCTAGTAGGGTTATTGAAGCAAGGACCTTGGGTAGTTTTAAATTTAGGTTGGATAAATTCATGAGTGAGAGGGGTTGGATTTGAGTGCGAATTGAACATGAGTAAATAGAATTATCAAAGCTTATTTCTTGGGTAGCATTGAAGATTAGGTTGAACAAATATTCTGTTAGTGGGATGGAATGGAAGGACCTGCCAGTATGGGCCAACAGGCCTGCTGCAGTGTTCCTCCTTTCTTATGTTCTTATAATGAGTCAGCTGTTAATAATTTTATAACAGCTATGATTGACATCGACTGGATAATGAGATAGAATCATATTCAGATACTAATGAATGCATCAATAATTTCCTTAAAAAAAACCCACCACCTCTATAACAAACATTGCCCTAAAAAACTAAACAGATCACAGCTAAGAGACTCAACAATCCCTGGCTAACACCCAGCATCCTTAAATCCATTAACAAAAGGCACCAATATGAAAACAATACAGAAGGGGGTCCAATAACCAGAGAACAATCCAAACGCTATCATCAATCCTTACCATCCTGATAAGGTCAAAAACTATATTATTAATGAGAACAGATTACAAAACATAAAAGGTGATATGAAAAAGACCTGGAAAACCCTATCAGAATTTAGGAAATAAAAAGATATCCAAGAACAATACCATCAAATTATCAAAAACAGACGAACCCCTACTCTCACCAACTGAGATAGCAAACAGACTTAATGTTTTCTTCTCCACCATAGGAAAGAATCTAGCAAGTAAAATCCCAAGCTCGAACACACGTCCAACAGACTACCTCGCCAACAACTACCCTAATATGCTATTCCTAGCTCCTACCAACCCAATAGAAGTCTCACTCATAATCAACACCCTTAAAAACAAGGCAGGAGACATAACCTCCACATTCCCATCAATTCTCAAAATAGCAAGGGTCACCCCGATCCATAAAGGTGGTGATCAAACAGACTTGAATAATTATAGACCAATATCTAATTTACCACTGCTCTCTAAAATCTTTGAAAAAATAATTCATAGACAGATCTATTCCTATCTCATCTCACACAACGTACTCAACCCCAGTCAGTTTGGATTCAGGACCAACAAAAGCACAAATGATGCCATTATACACATGCTAGAGTTAATATATACCGCACTTGAGAAGAAAGAAGTTCCACTGGGAATCTTCCTTGATCTACGCAAAGCTTTTGATACAGTCGATCATGATTTACTGCTTACAAAACTAGCACACTATGGTATAAGAGGGCACTCGCTCAACTACATAAAGTCATACCTCAGTAACAGAAGCCAATATGTGTACACAAATGGAGCGAACTCTTCCACACAGCAAATTACAGTCGGAGTCCCTCAAGGAAGTGTACTGGGTCCACTCCAATTCCTCATTTACATCAATGACCTACCTAATGCATCACAACTACTCAAACCCATATTATTTGCGGATGACACAACATATGTCTTCTCTCACCCAAATCCAGTCATACTGGCCAATACTGTTAATGCAGAATTACAGAAAATATCGACATGGATGACGACTAATAAACTTACTCTAAATACTGACAAGACCTACTTTATACAGTTTGGAAACAGTTACAAATGTTCCACGTAACATAACACTCAACGGTTCACCCATCACAAGACTCAAAGAGGGAAAATTCCTAGGAATCCACATTGACAGTAGCTTTAAATTCCAAACACACATACAACAAATTTCCAAGAAAATCTCTAAGACAGTAGGCATATTATCTAAGATACGTTACTATGTGCCTCAATCAGCTCTCCTTGCACAATATCACTCGCTCATTTACCCATATCTCACGTATGGAATCTGTGCATGGGGATCAACAACATTAAATCACCTTAGACCACTCATAACCCAGCAAAAGGCTGCAGTCAGAATAACAACAAATTCCCACTCTAGACAGCATACTCCACCAATATTCAAAAGCCTAAAACTACTCACCATAAAGAACATTCACACTTATTCTTGTGCCTACTACATACATAGAACTCTACATTCTAATATAAACCCTCCACTCAAAATTCTCCTCACCAACTTTAATAGGACCCATGACCATAACACAAGATACAGATTACTTTTTGATGTACCCCGTGTCCACAGCAACCTATGTAAGAATTCTATGCACATAAAGGGCCCCAGAATCTGGAATTCATTACCAGGAAATGCTGAAATAACCTTGTCTGAAAATCAATTTAAAACTCTTCTCAAAAACCACCTACTCACCCTAAACTAAATACTCATACTGTAAATTGCCTTCAAAAATGCTCAAAGTTATTTTCCTATAAAATAATTTCAATTTTTATAATTATGTTACCACCTAATCACCCTAAACTAAATACTCAAACTGTAAATTACTCTCAAAATGCTCAATGTTATTTTCATTAAGATAATTTAATTTTTTCTAGGTAGTAGGTTGGTAGACAGCAACTGTCCAGGGAGGTACTACCGTCCTGCCAAGTGAGTGTAAAACGAAAGCCTGTAATTGTTTTACATGATGGTAGGATTGCTGGTGTCTTTTTTTGTCTCATAAACATGCAAGATTTCAGGTACATCTTGCTACTTCTACTTACACTTAGATCACACTACACATTCATGTACAAGCATATATATACTCACCCCTCTGGGTTTTCTTCTAATTTTTTACTAGTTCTTGTTCTTATTTCCTCTTATCTCCATGGGGAAGTGGAATAGAATTCTTCCTCCGTAAGCCATGCGTGTCGTAAGAGGCGACTAAAATGCTGGGAGCAAGGGGCTAGTAACCCCTTCTCCTGTATATATTACTAAATGTAAAAGGAGAAACTTTCGTTTTTCCTTTTGGGCCACCCTGCCTTGGTGGGAAATGCCCGACATGTTGAAAGAAAGAAATTTAATTTTTACTATTATGTTCCATCCTACTAAACACTTGTTACAATGTCTATCATCATTTTGTAATGAACAATATATTATCATCATATCATAATTTGAACGATCTACCAATACAAACTCACTCAATTACTCCAATATTATGTTCATAGTCTATAAGCCATTAGATTAAGCTGCCCCTAATGCCAAGGCATGCCAGAGGCTCTCCTTGCACCTCAGTTTATGATTGTAATGTAAACCTATGTACACGAGCAAAGAAATAAAAATTGTATTGTATTGTATTGTAAGTGTAGCATACGTAATAGTAGCACAAATCGATTCACTGGTATAATATCACTGAAACCTGGGGTTGAATCAGGCGGTCTGTCGACCAGTATGATTTGACATTGTGCTTATACACATGTGGCATAAGCATTATTGTGGCAAAGAAAAGATACATCTCAGCCACAGTTGCTTCTTTCCACTGGTGTAGACATGATTTTGGTGAAAGTATTGTGTTTCTCATGGTGTACTCGTAGTATCTGTTGCTTTCCCTGACAATAATATCCATCAGGGGTTCGTCAAAGAATAATTCAAAGCATTCCACTTCAGTGGCATTGTTTCCAAGTGTACAAGATCCGTATTCCACTTTGATTTTCATCAAACTGATGGGGATTGGGAACAAAATTATGAGCTTCCTACCAATACCATTTGCAGTCTGCTGGTGGGTACTGGATATTGGCAGGTGGTTGTAGAGATTGTAGTTGTGGAGGTTGGTGTGGTGGGTGAGGGTGGCCTTTGTTGTAGGTCGGGTGAGTCAACGGCGTAGGTGGCAGCATGGCCCACTGCTGGTGCAGGGTGGCCACCACCACCACCAGATGCATGTGCATTTTTCATCCCAATTGCAACACTATCATCTTCATTTTCATTATCTGTTCCTGTTGTATGGCCACGATATGTACTCCTAGATGTATTCCTTACCCTTGGAATTGCATATGGCACACTACCAGAGCGCATATTCCGTCGTATATACTGACGCTTCACTGGCGAATATTCCACTTCACTCTCGCTACTGGAACTGTTTTGAAGAGCTTGGAGTTCATATTCACTATCACTATCATCACCATTGCTCACATCTGAGTCCTGGATATGAGTAAATAACAGTTTCCTCCTTCGTTCCAGTACAACTGAACGTGAACAAGACGCCACAGCTCCAGAGGTGGAAGGTTGTGGGTCGTCTGGGGTTTCCTCACTATTATCGGTAGTATGGTCATTACTTTCGGTCACAACCGCCATAAAACCTTGAAAGTCACCTTCACTGACACCCCCATCACTATTAGAACTGTCACTGGGGAACAAGTGTCCCAATTTGCCGAGGAGTAAGGTGTTTCTTGCTGTGAGGCATGGTGGACAAGGTGTACTGAAATGGTGTTCCCACAATGCACCACTGGGTGCCCGATTTTTTCCTACTGCGCACACTGACCACGCAGACCCATTCTCTCACATCTAGGCCTACCAGCGATTTCCCGCTCAATTTGAAACCGCTAGAATTTATGCATACTAGTACGTCAAACACCCTGGCGCGTAAGACATACTAGTACGTCAAAAACCCTGAAAGGGTTAATGGAGACGTACTGATACCTGTTAGTAAGGTAGGATTTGAAATATGCAAGTGCATGGCTTCTTATACCATAATGGTCAAGTTTGTGGAGTAGGATGCCGTGGTCTACTGTGTCAAAAGCTTTTCTTATGTCAATAAAAGTCCTAATGGATATTCCTTATTTTTATTAGGACTCTTTATGTGCATTGCATTTTTGTGTAGGTGAGACAGACATGAGGATGTCAAAGGAGTTTTTGTGCCTGTGTGTTCTATTGTAGCTATCAAGGAGAAAGTTTGAGAGGAGGGTTTGTATTGGAATTAATATTCTGCACGCAGCATTTTGTTGGGTTATTAATGGTTTAAGGTGATTAGACATAGTAGATTCCCAGGCACAAATGCCATAGGTGCAGTAAGGGTAGATTAGAGTGGTATAGTGTAAATAGTGCCATTTGGGGTACACAGCACTGAATAGTACCGATAGTACCGAATTTCCTGGGGTTGAGTCTTGACTCCAGACCCCACTTCTTAAGCTTCATCATCCAGCACTACTGGTCTCTGACCTCCTAAATCTGTGTTAAAACTCTGTATGGAGCATCCAGCCCATTTCACTTCCCTATTATCCTGGCTGATAATGTATTTCATAAACTCAATGTTATTTTCCTTAAGATAATCTCAGTTTTATATTATCATCCTCCCAAACACTTGTTTGCAATTTCATATCATCATATTGTCATTTTAATAGTATAGTATCATCATATTGTAATTTGAAATAAAATATATAACTAGAAGAAACTCTATAAATTTTTCTAGTATTGTTATTATACTAGTATAGCATCAACATACTGTAACTTGAAATAAAATATACAACTAGAATAAACTCAACCAATTTCTCTAGTATTGTCTTTTTAATAGTATAGTATTATCATATTGTAATTTGAAATAAAATATATAACTAGAATAAGCTCAATCAATTTCTCTAGTATTATGTACATAGTGAATAAGTCTTTAGACTAAGCTGCCCCTAATGCCATGGCATGCCAGTGGCTCTCCTTGCATTACAGTTTTATAATTGTAACTACCAATACCTATGTATACTTGTAACTTACTGAAATAAAAATATTATTCTTATTATATTATTATTATTATTATTATTATTATAATATCGCTGTGATTCATCTTGTTTTTAATTTCTATCTATGTTCCCTTGTTCCTGATCTTTGCATTTCAGTTGGGTGGTGGGTTAGTATGGAACTTCTGCTCATGGGTGCTGCTGCTTCTGCTGTTGCTTATTTGTGAGAATCACAGAAACATTTTAATCTTTTTCTCTCAACAAACTGGCCGTATCCCACTGGGCAGGGTGGCCCCCAAAAAAAACAAAGTTTCTCTTTTTTAAATTTAGTAATTTATACAGAAGGGTGACTAGTACCTTGCTCCCCGGAATTTTAGTCGCCTCTTATGACACATGGCTCACAGAGGAAGAATTCTGTCCCACTTCTCCATGGAGATGAGGAAATACACAAGAACTAGTAAAGAAATAGGAGAAAACCCAGAGTGGCATGTGTATATATGCTTGTCTATGCTTGTGTAGTGTGACCTAAGTGTGAGTAGAAGCAGCAAGATGTACCTTAAATCTTTCATGTTTATGAGATAAGAGAAAAGACTAGCAATCCTACCATCATGTAAAACAATTACAGGCTTCCATTTTACACTCACTTGGCAGGATGGTAGTACCTCCCTGGGCAGTTGCTGTCTACCAACCTACTACCTAGGAAACATTTTTATCACCCACACTAAATATGTCTGGCATGTGATTCCAAGTTAGCAAATTTTTTTTACCAGGTTCAGGTTTATTCTAGAGCAAAAAGTTTTAAACTACTGAAGGGATAAGTCTGCTTTAGAAATATTTCATGAAAATCATTCCATCTAATCTTTAAGAAATTTATGTTACTTATTATACTTTGCCTACTTACAATGCATTCATTTCTTAGATGATTTCTAGAGACTACAATAATTTAATATTTCTTTTCAGCTATTCTTTATTAATTACTAAAAAATTTGAACAAATTACCTTTGCTTTATTGAAGAATGGTGTCATCATGAGAGCAAACACAATGGAGGAGCAACCATAGAGAATAAAAGGATGAACAGGAGGAAGAGGTTTGCATTAAGAAAGACTTTGGCAAGAGGCAGACTATAATGCAGATTATTGCCAGTGCTACTACATAAGCAGCATACACAGCAAACCAAGACAACCTGAAATAAACAATTAACAGGTACAGTACTGTAGTCTACTTTTTATTATTTAACACTGCAAATCAAATTAAAATTTTTGCATATTGTACAATGTGTATTTACACGTTATAAAATATTGTTAAGTACCAAGGAAACCACTAATATGCCTGAGCATTTCGGCAGATTAATCCTAATGATTACAAACAATTTAAAATTAGACATAGCTTATGGAGTGGTAAATTTGAATTACAGTAGAAACGTCATTTAGCACGATAGTTACGTTCCTGAAAAAGTGTGTTAGATAATTTCGTGTTAAATAATTAAAAAGAACTAATGGGAAAAATAGGGTTACGTTCCTGAGAGTCCCCAAAAAGCCAAACAAGTTTTTTTTTAGACCAACAGATCTTACAAAATAAAAGTGAATATGTAATTGTAGTTCATTATCGTGATGTATTATGTTGTTTTTACTGCTTAAGACTACAAATGTAATAGAAATAATAGTATTTATTAAATTTTTGGGGGTTGTGTTTGTGGATGATTGTAAAAGTGGAGAGTTATGGTGTGGCTCTACTGGGCTGAGGTGGATATTTGAAGTTCTTGAACTGAAGTATGGTTGAACGGTGTCAATTTTTTTTAGTCAAGTCATTCAGTAAGTTCAAGTCATTACATAAGTCAGTCGTCATTAGTAAGTCAGTCAAGTCATTCAGTAAGTCAGCTAGTATTCAGTAAGTCGCAAGTCATTTCAGTAAAAGTCAGTCAAGTCATTCAGTAAGTCAGTCAAGTCATTCAGTAAGTCAGTCAAGTCATTCAGTAAGTCAGTCAAGTCATTCAGTAAGTCAGTCAAGTCATTCAGTAAGTCAGTCAAGTCATTCAGTAAGTCAGTCAAGTCATTCAGTAAGTCAGTCAAGTCATTCAGTAAGTCAGTCAAGTCATTCAGTAAGTCAGTCAAGTCATTCAGTAAGTCAGTCAAGTCATTCAGTAAGTCAGTCAAGTCATTCAGTAAGTCAGTCAAGTCATTCAGTAAGTCAGTCAAGTCATTCAGTAAGTCAGTCAAGTCATTCAGTAAGTCAGTCAAGTCATTCAGTAAGTCAGTCAAGTCATTCAGTAAGTCAGTCAAGTCATTCAGTAAGTCAGTCAAGTCATTCAGTAAGTCAGTCAAGTCATTCAGTAAGTCAGTCAAGTCATTCAGTAAGTCAGTCAAGTCATTCAGTAAGTCAGTCAAGTCATTCAGTAAGTCAGTCAAGTCTTCAGTAAGTCAGTCAAGTCATTCAGTAAGTCAGTAAAGTCATTCAGTAAGTCAGTCAAGTCATTCAGTAAGTCAGTCAAGTCATTCAGTCAGTCAGTCAAGTCATTCAGTCAGTCAAGTTAGTCAGTCAGTCAGTCAGTCAGTCAGTCAGTCAGTCAGTCAGTCAAGTCAGTCAGTCAGTCAGTCAAGTCAGTCAGTCACACAAACTTATGTTTACATCTTTTTATGTGTACAAAGTAACACTTCATTACGGCCACGGGTTATGTCTTGTCTAATATCTTTGTTTTCTTCGTTAATTCAAGATCAAAACACAATTCACTCTTATTTTATTCTTCACAAACACAGCTGGCTTGAGCCAGGACTTCTTGACGCGTATGAAATACATACCAATGCTGGGATGGTGGGGTCCGTGGTGGGTGGGTAAGGTGGGTGGTGTCTGCTGAACCACAACAACAGTAGTAGTAACAAGACTGCTTGTGAGAATGGTTATTTGTTTTTCCTTCACAGCTTTAAGTAAAGTTTATTCAGGTATACACAGATACAGTTACGAAGATTATCATACATAGCAGCATATGTGTAGAACCTAGGATAACCCAAAAAAGTCAGAGTGACAGTATTTCCATTGACTGACTTGGGTTATCCTAGGTTCTCTACACATATGCTGCTATGTATGATAATGTATGTAACTGTACTCACTAATTGTGGTTGCAGGGTGAGACTCAGCTCCTGGCCCCGTGTATCTGAATAAACTTAGTTTGCAGGAAGGAAAAACAACAAATTCCCTTTTCCTCAAAGCATGAGGATTCTTAGGCAGTAAATAACCATGCGCTCGAAATTTTTCCCCTCCTGCCGAACCGTGTAATATCATCTTTACGTCGTGTAAGATGATAATGTGATCGAAATCTTAAATCGTGCAATACCGGTAACGTGCAACATAATCTCGTGCTAAATGACGTTCTACTGTATTCATTATTTTATATTATTACAAAAAAGAGGTAGCCAAAAAATTTATAATTACAGTGGGCCCTTGAAAATTGTCCATAATCCATTCCAAAAGTCTGCTGAAATTCAAAATGGACGACTTTCAAAACCTTTTTCCCCCCTAAGAAATTTAAATCAAATTAACCCCTTCCCCGACACCCTATTTAAAAAATTTTTTTTACTAAAATGACATTTTTTCCAAAAAAAAAAAATTTTTAATAAAAAATAATTTCCCCTTTTAAATTTTAAAATTTTTGGGGAAGGGGGAAACCCCCTTTTCCCAAAGGGGGCTTGGGTCCCAAGCCCTTTTTTGGGGGGGCTTCCTTCTTTTTTTTTAAAACCCCCTTTGGACCAGGGGGAGGCCTTTTAAACCCCTTTTTTCCCCCAAAAAAAATTAACCCTGCCAAAAGGTTTTTTTTTGGGGCCGGTTTTTTCCCCAAAAGGGCCTAAAATTAAAAAAAAAAGTCGGGGGGCCCGGGGGGGAAAACCCCCGGGGTTTTAAAAAAAGCTTTGCAGTGAAGCTCCTAAAAACTTTTTTTTCCCTTTTCCCCCCCCTTGGGGACACCCCCCCAACCCAAGAAAGCAATTTTTCCCCTTCCCCTTCCCCCTTTTTTAAAGGGGAAATTTCTAAAAAACGGGAAATTTAAAATTTTTTGTTGTTTTTAAAACCCAAAAAATTTCAGTGGAAATTTTCTTTTGGGGCCTCCCCCAACCTTCCACAAAACCCAACCCCAAACCCCCTTTTGGAAAGGGGGCCCCGTCCCAATTTTTTCCCAAACCAAAAGGCAAAAAGGGGGGTTTTTCGGGGTTTTACCTTTCAACCCTTCAAACCGGGAGGAAAAGGGGCCCCAATTTTCCCAAGAAAAGGGGGTTCCCCTCATTAAGTTTTTCCCCGGGGCCCAACCCCCTTCCTATAAGGAAAAAAATAGGTTTAAGGATTTTTAAAAAAAACCCCTTTAATAATTTCCCCGGGGCTAGGTTTTGCCCCAAAGCCCCTTTTTTGAAACTTTTCTTTTTTAAAAATTTTTAAATTTTTTAAAAAAATTGGGGGTTTTCCAAAACGGAAAAGGGGTGTTAGACAAGAACTTCACTCTGTTTTAATTTTAAAAACCTTTTCCAAAATTTTTTCCAATTTGGAATAAAAAACCTTTAAAAAAATTAAAAGGAAAAGGGGGGTGGGAAATTTTTTTAAAAAATTTTTTCACAGGGGCCAAAATTTCCCTTTTAACCCAAAACCAAAAAATTTCCCTCAGGGGCCCCCGTTTAAAAGGGGGCCCCAAAAAAAAAATTATTTTTTTTTTTTAAAATTAATTTTCAAATACACCAAAAAAAGGCTTCACCTTGAAACCCCACTAGCATTACCAAAAAACATGGGGAAAGCCTTTTTTCAAAATTTGTGCCCTGGCTTTTATTTTCCTTTTTTGTGATGAGGCCCTCTTTGGCATTTTTTCCCCAAAAGGGCCCCTGTTTTACAATTGAACACTTGGGGGGGTTTTGAATTGTTCCCCTTTATGCCCCTTGTTTGTACAAATTTTTCACCCCCAAACTTTTGTCAGCCAGCCTCTCCATCCCTTTTACAACATTGTGTATGCCACTTGTTTCTTGAAATTTTCAAACCACCCTTGCTGGCCTTGAATTCATCAACATCAGCGGGGGTTTTCCCAGGACTTTTTTTTGAGATTGTCTCCTGCCTTGCCTTTTAAAATTTTGGCGGGTTTAAAACTATCTCCTGCTTTTTTTTCAACCCCCAAAAAAAAAATTCCCAATTTTTGATTTTTGCGATCTTTTTTTCGTTAGCATATTCCCCCCTTTTTCCCAAAAAAACAGCTTCCCGTTCCCCTTTTTCTTCAAAAAGGGGAATGATGGTTGAAGGGGCCCTTTCCCCCCACATCCTGGAGGCCCCCCCACTGCCCCCCTTTCATATTTTTTGATCTCTTTCTTAACATCAATCGTGTTTCTCCCTTTTTTTACCAAAGGGCTGTCACTAAGGGGTTTCTTTGGGCCCATGGGGGTTTTTTTTGCAGTTGCAAGCACTAAAACAAATGAAATTTAAAAAAGTTCTTGAATAGTGAGGTGATCGTCACTTGCTGGTAAACAATGGCACACTGGCTGAATGGTGTTTTTTGCCCGCGTGGGTGGGAGGCCCCTCGGGGGGGGACATACGACCGCCGATTTTAAGCCAACGGGAAAATCAAGCCAATATTTTCCGAAAAAAAAATGCCGATTTTTTTAAATTTTCCCCATATTCAAAAGGGGCCCCTTTTAAGGGGCCCCCTTTAAATTTATAGTAAACATGCGCAAAAAAAAAAGTACAGTGATACCTCTCACTAGACTATATGGGCCGAGACAGGTTGGGAAACGAGTTTCCCAAAATTTATGAGGGGAAAAAAAAAAACATCCATCCGTCATATCGCCATCCATACCCCGTCATATCCCCATCGGCGACGGCATTGTAGGTTTAAAAAACAACCCCAACGTCGTCCGGGGGGGGCCCCGGACAATCGGGGCTCGAATACAAAAAACCCCCCCGGATTTTACAGACCAAAGAACCATAACTTTTCAAATGGGCTGTGGCGGTGGATGCCCCAAATACAGTGGACCCCCGGTAACGAGCCCCCCGGAAATCATAAAATTTTTAAAATATAATTTGTAAGTCTTTTGTAAGTGTTTTTTGGGGGGGAAAGGACTAACCTACTTGACATTATTTTTAAGGAGAAAAATTTGCGGAAAAGGCATGAACAGGCTTCTTTAATGAATTTTGCTCATTACTCGGGGCCCCTGTACCCCAAAAAATGTTTGACACCTGCCCTTGCTACTGAAGTTTTTTTTGGGTTTTGGGGGGCAGGGTTTTTTCGTCACCCTTTTTCAGAATGTTCCGGGTGAACCCCTGATTCTGCAATTTTGCATCCATCAGGATTACCCCAAAGGTCATTTTCCCACACTCTAGCCAGCCCTGCACACGTTTTCTTTTTTTTTTTCCCTTTCCCCCTTTTGGGACCAACCTGCCCCATTCAAAATTTTTTCCCCCTTTTTTTTCTGGAAAGCACTTTCCCGGGGGCCCCCTCTTTGGTGCCAACAAAGATGTGGGCCCAAAACAGTTTTAAAAAACTAAAAGGAAGGGGAAAAGGGGGCTCCTAGGGGCCCAAACCCGGGGAAAAGGAAATAAGTCACTCTGTCTGACTCTTTTGGGGTTTTTCCCCGGGGGTTTTCCCCAAAAATGCCTCTATGTGATAATCTATGTAAATTTTTTGTACCCTTAAAAAAACTTACTTACTAGTATTACAAAAAAGTCGCCCTTCTTCTTATCAAACGGCTGTTCGGATTTTTTCGGTAATAATTTTAAATTTTTGCCCTTTTCCGGGGCCGGTTGGCAAGGTTTGGATAATGGCAGGCGGGATATGCAGTATCACTGTATTACAATCAGTACAATTTACAATATTACAACAGTAAATTTAAGTGTGTTTTAAATTTTTTTAGACTGATTTAATGGTCTTAAGTTATTGGGGATTTTTGAGTAGTTTCCATGATTTCAGGCATGGCATAGTGTTGTATAGTTGTTTTGAGATGATTTTTTTTTTTTAACCGTTCCATCCCCCACTGGGCGGGGTGAAAAAGAAACATTTTCACCATCATTAAAATAATCACTGTCTTTGCAGGGGGCCCCGACATGACAGTTTAAATGCCCCCCAAAACAGTCAATATCTAAAAACCCCCAAAAC
The DNA here is from genome assembly GCA_009830355.1 of Cherax destructor. Classification (NCBI taxonomy): domain Eukaryota; kingdom Metazoa; phylum Arthropoda; class Malacostraca; order Decapoda; family Parastacidae; genus Cherax; species Cherax destructor. Next base: position 7,626 of record WNWK01011044.1, on the reverse strand, counting down.
CCCCTTTGACTGTAGAGCCCTTTTCCCTGAAACTGTCATTCTACATGGGGAAATAGGGGTCCCTCTTTAACGTTTTTTTTCGCCCCCAGAATGCTGTTCAAGTCCCATTACTAAACGAATTTACCCCCAAAAGGGAAAAAATGAAAAATAGACTAGCCCTTTTTTAGCCCCCCAAAAATACCTTAAAAAATTTTTTTAAAAAAAATAAATTTACAAAAAAGGGCTTTTTTGGGGGACCATCGTAAACCAAGGTCCCCACTGTTTTAAAAAAAAAAAATTTTTTTTTCTTATCAAAATGTTAAGATTATTTTTCTGATGCAGGCATTTTAGGGGGTAGTGATCACCAGGCCTCAGCGGGGGGCATTTTTAAAAATTTGGGGGGGGCGCTGGTCTTTGCAGGTGTTGTTCCTTGGTACTTGAATATTATTTGCCCTGATGACGAAAAAAAAAATATAGCATATTTGGGTTTGTTGTTGGTCTTCAACATACATGTTAAAAACATTCAGGGGGGAAAAATTTCAAGAAGAGGGAAAAAAGGGTTTTTGTCGACTTATAACCTTGCAGACACAATAAACAAACCCAATCTGCATGTCTTTTTTGTCCACTAAGCGCATATTGAGGTTGTAGTCCATCAAAAGCGGGGGGGTTTTTTAGAATGGGTTCATTGGTCTTTTATTCTGCCTTCCCTGTCCCCATTTGTATCTGTGAACTGATGTAAACAATGTGACATCCGTTTGTCTTGCCCCCCCGAAATGCCATGATGTCTTGGCAAACACCTGCACTTCACCTCTACAGTGCCAAAAGGGGAAAACCCAGGCATATTTTTAAACCCCCTTTTTCCCACCCCCGTGCCACACAAGTCTGTCATTTTACCCCGAAATCACTGAGTAAAGGGCTTGTGTCCCAGTTATAGTATATAATATATGCCCTTACAAGTTATGGTTCCATCATTGTTCTAACCCATCCCCAGAGATACCCAATAACTTCATGGTATCTCTCAATGTATTACTCCTTTCCTTAGATTCAAACCAGACCCTTTTTTCACTACACAGTACAAATAACTTTATCCAAAGCGTTTCCTCTTGCTTGGTATTCTGTTTAAACAGTCTGTCTTTGAACAAAATAAAAAACTCATCAATAACAACTTCCTGAAGGAAAAAAAATACATACAGCACTTTTGTTTCAGGTACATGAACACTTTCCCCGATCTTAAAAAACCTGTCGTTTTTTCGGGGCCCTTTTTTTGTCTGAGAAGTGTAGCATCGTAACAGTATAAAAACGTTCACTGGTATAATATCACTAAAACCTGGGGTTGGGGAAAACAGGGGTTTTTCCCCCCATGTGGGACAGTGTGCTTTTAAAATGGGATAAGCATTATTGTCAAAAAAACAAGTACATTTCTCCCGTTTGTCCTTCCCTTGGTGTGGGGGGGGAATTTGGTGAAAGAAATGTGTTTGCCCTTGTACTCATAGTATGTGTTGCTTTCCCCGACAATAATGTCCATCAGGGGTTCATCAAGAATAACTGAAAACATTCTGTTCAGTAGCATTGTTCCCAAGTGTACCCCCATGGCCCCCTTCCCCTTTTTCTTCATCAAAGTTTTGGGGTTGGGGGAAAAAAAATTTTTCCCCTTTTTCCCCCCGATGCGGTCTGCTGGTGGGTACTGGATATTGACAGGGTGGTTTTGGGGTTGTGCAGGTTGTGGGTGTGGGGGGGGTTTGGGTGGTTGTGGCTGTGCTGAGTTGGGAGCGTGGCCCGCTCATGGTGCCCATGACTATGCCCCCCCGAACACCCCCCCTCCTGCTGCCCCCCCCCTTTGCATCCCCATTGTAAAAATATCGTCATCTTCTATCAATTTGGTGTAGGGTCGAGATGTACCAAAAATTTTCTCCTTTTCCTTGGTAGCAAAAACACACTACCAGAACACATGTGGGGTCGTACATACTGCCCCCTTTTTTGAAAAAATACTCTCCCCCACTGTCCCCCCAGAACTGCTTTTTTAATTTTTAAATCCCCTGTTTATCAATTACACTGCTCCCCCCCGAGTCCTCTACACGGAAAAAGTTTCCTCTTTGTCCTGGGTAGGGGGCGTGAATGGGGCCCAGCACCAAAGGGGGGAAGGGTTTTTGGGGGGTCCGGTTTTTATCCTTTTTGTTATCCGGGCCCTTTCGGTCACATTTTTGGGAAAAACCCTAAATTTTCCCCTTTACTGGCACTTCCCCCCCCTGTTAGAACTATCCGGAAGAAGACCCCCAATTGCTGGGGGTGAGGCTTTTACCCAAGGGGGAAATGAACAAAAAGGGCTACAAACATGGCGTCCCCAATGCACCACTGAGTGCGTTTTTTTTTGCACCACCCACCCCAAAAACCCCTTCTCTACATTAAAGGGCCCATCAGCTTTTCCCCCTTCCCTTTAAAACCCTTAAATTTGGTTTCATCCCAAAAAATTGGCTGTAAGATGCAGTCATCCCTCCGTTTTTTATCTCTGTTTTGTATTTCAGTTTTCGGCAGTTTTTTTAGGAAAAATTGACCTCGTTTTTTTTGATTCCCCCCATTTTTTTTTTTTCCGGAACCCCGCCCCGTCCCCGCGCCCTTTCAAAGCCCCAAAAACCCCCTCCCCCACATTCTCAGGCAGTGGCATTGTTTCTGGTTGGTGAACGTTATCCTGCGAGTTCATACAAAAAATTTCTTAACAATCCATTGTTTTGGTCCTTGATTTTTGTGTGCTAAATAAGCCCCACGGGCCCAAAAAATAGCTCCCAGTGTAGTCCTTTGGAAAGAAAGTGAGGGGAAAAACCCTAAATTAAAAAAAAGAAACGAGCAAAGTGGTGAGAGGCAGTGGTGATGAGAGGCAGTGGTGGTGAGGGGCAGTGGTGGTGAAAGGGGAGTGGTGGTGGGGGGGCAGTGGTGATGAGAGGCAATGGTGGTGGGGGGAGTGGTGAAAAACAAGGTAGAAACAATGGGGATGAAAGGAATGGGGTAGAAACAGTGGGGATAAAAAGGCAATGGGGTTTAAACAATGGTGATAAAAAGGGGGAAAGGTGGGAAAAGGGAGTCTTAATGAAAGGAGAGGTGAGTAAACAAGATTAAATGAAAAAACAGAGAGAATGAGTGAGAAGTTTGGGGTTTTTTTTTCAAAAAAAACCCGTTTTGTTTTTGTGCTTTTTTTACCAGCCACCCCGGACAGGGATTCCCGTTCACACCGAACCCCCCCGGAAAGAAACGGGGAGGGGGAATTTAGAGGCAGTGGTGGTGAGAGGAGGGTGGGGAGGGGGGGGTGGGAGAGGGGTGGTGGGAGAGGCAGTGGTGGGGGGCGGCAGGGGGGTGAGAGGCGGGGGTGGTGAGAGGCAGTGGTGGTGAGAGGCAGTGGTGGTGGGGGCAGTGGTGATGAGAGGCAGTGGTGGTTTAGACGTGGGATGAGGGGGGTGGTGGTGGGGGCAGTGGTGGTGAGGGGAGTGGGGGGTGAGAGGCAGTGGTGGGGGAGGCAGTGGTGGTGGAGGCAGTGGTGGGGGGAGGGGGTTTTAATGTAGAGGAGAGGTGAGTAAAAAAATTAAATGAATAAACCAGAGAAATGAGAGTGAAAGTTTGGTAGTTTTTAACAAACCAGTTGTTGTTGTTGCTGCTGCGGGGGCCCGCTGTTTTACCCGCCAGCCTGGACAGGAATCCCCGTTCCCCTTTAAGGGGACTGGGAAAAAAGTGACAATGCATTTTTGCACTCAAAACCCCTTTTTTTATACTAATGCGCCCGAAGGAGGAAAGAATGGGGAAAATTTTTTCATATGGCCCATATCCCCCCACCACATTCGAAAGAGACACATTTTTTATTCATTCTAGGTGTATATCACGTTTTTATGTTATTTATATTGTTTATTATGTCCCTTTCCCCCTACGATTTATACCCCTCCAAAATTGATGCAGACATGGAACCTTTTGCTGGTTCAGACAATGTTAGATTTTAAACCCCATTCAGGGTCAGTCCCATATATGTACGCGGGGCCCAAATGTTCCGTTTATATGCCAAAATTCTAGCGCCTTCAAATCTGGTGGAAGGGCGGGTGGGCCCTACATATGAAAGAAGGGGTCTGCATGGTCATGTGCACAGTATAAAAAACCTGCAGCATGCAGGCATAATGGGGAAAAAAAAAAACTGATCATTTTTTTGGTTTAACCCTTTTGACTGCCCAAGCCCAATTCTGAAACTGTTTTCCCTATTGAAATTTTAAAAAAAAAAAAAAAATTTCTTATGAAAATTTTAAATTAATTTTCTGATTTTTTTCCCCCCCAATTTTTTTGATCAGTATTACAGAGATATAGAGCGAAAATTTGGGTGAAAATGAGCCGCATTGGGCGGGAACCCTCACCCCAAAAATTTTTTTTCCCCTTAAAGTTTCTTGTTTTTTTTCCCCCACAGTCCCTCCTCCCACTTAACAAAAAGGGCCTAAGCCCCTCCGCGATTTTGCGCTAATCAGGGAAACACCCCCCACTGACACTTCAAAAGTGTCACCCAAACCCAAAATTAAAACATTAGTTTTTTGTTTGCTGGGAAATTTTTTCAATCTTTTTTTTTGCAATACAACATGAAAAATCAATGACTTATTTCTGAATATTCCAGGAAACGCCTGCATAGCATTACTTGGGATTTTTTTTTTTTTAATTGCACTTTTTTTCAGTCTTTGTATAGGGGTAAGAGTGATCTTCATAGTTCCCCCTTCAGGCACGTAACGTTTCGTAAATTTTTTTTTTCATCTTTCTCCCCCCTCCACCCTTCAATATTTCATATAATGTCTTTTTTTATCATTGATCAAAAATACATAAGAAAAAAGGCCAGGTTAATGCTTTCCTGGCACATAAAAAAAAGAAGGATGCTTACAAGGGGGGTTTTTTAAATTGGGTTTTTTTTAACATTTCACCTGTCCCCCACCAAGGTGGGGTAATCTGACAAATATGAAAATACTGTCAATGTCACCATTCAGTCACATTTCAGAAAACCCCTCCAAACTTCAATATCCCCAACCTTCCTTCACTTTTACTCACCACTCCGGGCCCTTTAAATTGGCTAACTAGTTTCCTGAATCCCTTTCAAAAATTTTACCTTGCTTACCCCTCCGATCAGCACATCCAATCATAAAACCACTTGCCTACACCCCCACCCCAACACACTCATACAAACCTGGGGATGCCCAAAACCCCCCAGCACTAAAAAACCTCCTATACTGCCTCCCCCCAACCCTTTTTACCTAGGATGCCCCTTTTTTCCCCCTTTCCCCCTCCACCCCAGATTTATTTTCCTCATAATCTACTTTTTTTCTCCCCCCTTTCAAAAATGTCCATACCATTTTAACAACCCCTCCTCAGCCCACTGAAAAATTTTGATAATTCCACTTTAATTTCAAATTTTGGGAATTCCCCCATATCTCACAGAACATTGCCCTCAAACATGACATATCTGGGGTGGTTTTCCCCGGGCCCCCTAACTTCAACATTCAAAAACCCCTGCTTTTCACCTACAAGTTGTTAAGGGATCACTAGACGTGAAAATTCCCCCTTTTTTCTAGATGGATAAAGCTTTTTTGTCTCCCCAGATGCCTTAAACCCCTTTTACTGTCGGAGGCCCCTTTTTTGAAACTGTTTTTTCTGTCGGGGAAAAATTAAAAAAAAAAAATTTTTTTTTCTTTCCAAAAAAAGTTAGGATCATTTTGTTTATTGTTTTAAAACCTAAAAGTTCATTGACAACTGAGACCTCTTCATAGCAGAAATGACATGTATGAAGGGGAGTTCACTTATCTAGGCCCGGGGGGACTTAAAAATTTCAGTGGAGGGGGGTTTTTAGGTTTTAAACAAGAAAAAATTAGTGGTATAGGGTATGGGGAAAACAGTGAAGTCCCGAAGGGAATATTATGAATTCTAGGGGAAAATAGTAATAGGCAGAATAAGGTGGAATTTGGGAAAAAACCAGTGGCACTAGGGGAGAAGGAACAATAGGATAGTGGAAAACAGAATTGAGCAGGAAGGGAAAGAGAAAGGAGGGTCTTCAAACATATTTCATAAAAGAGTGCGGGAATAAGAGGATGAGGAGATTAGTTGCTGGGCAGGTAACATTGATGTATTTCCATAACGAGACGTGGTTTAATTAGAAAAATTGAGACATCCCCCCGGAATGCACATCTGGAAGCTTAACTTATGAATGACTTACTGACTTATGAATGATTCCCATTGAAGAATGACTTACTACGACTAATGATTACGATTACTGGAATGACTTATACGCTGAAACTTCGACTTGCTGAAAACTTTCTACTTGAAAAACTTTCTATTGATGAACATTGTCACTTTACGAATACTTACTATTTACTGAATACTTACGACTTGACTTACTTTGGGCTTGACTGAATACTTACGACTTATGGGAAAACTTACGACTTATGAATACTTACTGACTTACTGAATGACTTACTGAATTACTGAAATTTTTTTACTGAATTTACTGACTTATGAATGACTTCCCCCATTACTGAAACTTGCTGACTTACTGAAACTTGCTGACTTACTGAATCCCTTTACTGATTATTGAATTCTTGACTGACTTACTGAATTCTTGACTGACTTACTGAATTCTTGACGACTTACTGAATTCTTGACTGATTTTCTGAATACTTGACTGACTTACTGAAACATGGGTTACTGGGAAAACTTGACTGACTTACTGAATACTTGCCCACTTACTGAATGACTTGCTGACTTACTGAATGACTTGACTGACTTATGAATGCTTGACTGACTTACTGAATGTCTTGACTGACTTCGAATGTCTTGACTGACTTACTGAATGTCTTTACTGATTTTCTGAATGCTTGACTGATTACTGAATGACTTGACTGACTTACTGAATGACTTGACTGACTTACTGAATGACTTGACTGACTTACGAATACTTGACTGACTTTCTGAATGACTTGACTGACTTATGAATGACTTACTGACTTACTGAATGACTTGACTGACTTATGAATGACTTGACTGACTTACTGAATGACTTGACTGACTTACTGACTGACTGAATGACTTAAAATTAGACACTAGTACAACCATCACTTCAGTACCCGAACCTCTACCATCCACCCAGCCCCGAGGGCCACACATAATTCCCCAACTTTTTACAATCATCCACAAACATCATTACCCAAATTTAAGGTGAAATACTATTATTTCTATTGCATTTGTAGTCTTAAGCAGTAATATATCACGACAATGAACTACAATCACATATTCGCCTTAAATTTTTTCAAGATCTGTTTGGCTAAAAACTTGTTTGGTTTTTGGGGGCCCGAACATAACCCTATTTTCCCATAAGTTTTTTAATTATCTAACACGATTTTATCTAACACAATGTTTTTAGGGAAAGTAACTACCATGCTAAATGAGGGCTACTGTAGATAGAAGTATCGGAAGAGGGGTGGGGGGGACATTTTTATGTCGAGACGTTTTAACGGATAAAAACGGGGATAAAGTCTGAAATAACACATACAGAGTCTGTTGGGTGAATTTTCAGAGGGGCATGAAAAATTTATTTTAGGGGGTAATACTGTCCCCCCTTTAGATAGGACCAAGGGAGACTACTTTGGGAGG